>JABASD010003593.1:0-19170 GCA_019776165.1 Pogonognathellus flavescens | reverse complement strand
TCCGAAGGAATACAAAATGATTAAGTCATTACTTTCCAATGAAGCTTGTTCTGACAGAATGCCAAATAAAATAACTCAAGCCTACTTCAAAGGACGAGGGAAAGGTAAAGAAGTTAAACCTACCAAATCTTTTTTTTTTTTTTAATTATTTCTAGGAAGGAAAATTGTACATACAATTTGTGATTCTGAAGCTTAATCCATCTTAACAAAAAATAGTGAATTGGATTGAACTGCCAGCCACGATAATATTTCTGCGATAATTTTGGAAAATTTTTGTAGATTTCGGGTAGGTTAATAATTGATATAATTGATATTTCTTCTTCGCATTTTTTCCAGGCATAATATACAATGGTGGTGAAGAAGCAAAAGAGCTGAGAAGATATACGATGAAAACTTTAGGACGGATGGGATTTGGAAAAAATCAAGTGATGTCGCATTTAATAGCCGAAGAATTGACGAACCTACTTACAAAAATAGAACATCTCCGAAATTCGACTGGAAATCAAACCCCCGTGCGAAATATGTTCACACTGTCAATAGTTAACATCTTCTGGGGTTTCATAGGAGGGGAGAATTTCACTCAAGACGATGAAAGATTTCAAGTTTTGCGTGAAAACATGGAACAGTTAACCCACTTTAATTTGTTCTCATTTATGTTGTTGAACTACATTCCGCTTAGCGTGATTTTATTTCTGGACAAAATATTTGGAATGGGATATCAACAATTTTTCAACAGTATAGAAACTTTAAATCGTTATTTCACGGTAAAAACTGCAACAAACACACTTCTAATGTAACTAGTAATAAAACTTAATATTTGCCCGCTAATATTTTTAAACATGATTTTCAAATTTCTTTAATAATGTTATGAAAATCTTATTTAAATTGAAAAAACAAATTAGGAGTACTTGAATAACTTTGTAATTAGCGAGCGATTAATAAGTAAAACGAAGTTATTTTTAAATTAGTTACACCGCCAAATTTCAAATAAAAATGGACCATTGTCTATGTTTTCAGCCGGTAGCTTAAAACACGCAGAGTTAACAAATTATATTTTCTCGTCAGACATTCACTAACTTTACCCGGTGTCCGATCAATTCATCGTGAAAAATTGATAGTGTGGTCTATTAATCGCGAAAAATTCATAGGGGGAGAAATTCGTAGGGGTGCTAAATTCGTAGTGAAAAAATTAATAGTACAACCAATTCATAGTAAACTAATTAATAGTCATTTATTTTTCATCGTGTCACATCGTATTTTTTATTTTAATTTTAATGCTCAGATCCAACGAAATCAGTCAAATAGTAAATAATAGTATAGGTAATGTAATGAATGTGGTGGTGAGTCAATTAAGAAGTAAACATCTTTTTAGCCGCCGCAAGGAACTGTATATTACATACAATGGACTTTAAATAATCAATAATATCCCTGTTTTCGTAATCATTAACGACATTTCTTAATTTTTCTGCATGAGTCAGTCAGGGCCGGTCTTAGGAACAGGCAGGTAAGGCAGCCGCCTAGGGCCCCGCGCTTTTAGGGGCCCCGCGCTCACCAAAAATTAGGGCGAAAGAAAAAATTAATTTTTCGTTTAAATTAATAAACATACATCGTCCGCTGAAATTTTAAAAAACCCACAACTTAAATATTCACACTTAGTTGACCCAGCAATGATATAAACTAATCCCTTTTTTTTGTTAATAACATCCGTACAGTAATTATATCCATGCTAGTCACCGTTGCCTAAGCGTAAAGTGGCTTTTCCAAACGTAAAATAATTAAAACCTATTAACAACAGTTAATGATTCATAAAAGGCTAACTTGTCTGACCATTTTGTTATTTTTCTGAAATTCCGAGAAGTGCAAAAAATGTCTAAAAATAGCAAAAAGTCACCAAAATTTTTCGTTCTGCGCACGAACGAATATAACCCATTTTTCGATTATTGTAGCTTCAATCTGCTCTAATTTTTCGCGCTTCGCTTGAAAAACAGACAATTCTGAACTGCATTTATTGTATATACCCTGAACAGAAATTCTGGGTACGCGGTGGATATATAATTCTAAGTATATTACCAAATTGAGTAATAGATAAGTTGGAAACGCTTGATGTGTTGAAGATATTCTAAAAATTCGAATATTTAATACTAATTTTCAACCAGGAGTTTATCTATAATTCCAGGGCTCAAGTCACGGGCGGGGCCCAAAGGGGAAAAAAATCAAAATTAGCAGCCCTCTGCTGCAGATTTTGCAAACAACCCGATTTTCCCGGAATCTGGGAAAATATAAACAGAATACTTGTGGCTTACGAAAAAGCGTTCACACAATTTAAAAGATAAACTTATTCCACATTTTTATTTTCTGGAATGGTCATCGTCGAATGACAATTAATTACGACACAACGGAGGCAGAAATTATAAATTTTGTTACTCTTTCTTTGAAGATGATATTTTTGCTGGGGGCCCCGCTAAATTATTCGCCTAGGGCCCCGCAAAACGTAAGGCCGGCCCTGGAGTCAGTACTCGTCGTGAACCAAACTGAAACTAATCAGCAAGAAAAAAAAAGATATGAGAATGGAACCTACAAATGCAAACGACCTACCTTTTAGATAAACAGATAATATCTGTTTTTACTTAATAATATTATGCATATTATGGTATGTACTACTACAAGTTTCCGAACTATGAATTTTTGTACCTATGAATTTACATAACTATGAATTGAACTTGACGATGAATTGTTCCCCTATGAATATTTGGAATTGAAGGAACGATGAATTGACGTAGCCTATGAATTTTTCACGATGAATTGACAGGGAATCACTTTACCCTATAAATATAACGCGACATACTTTCCATATCATGTAATTATTGAGAATGAAATAATGCAATCTTGAAGTGTATTGATAATAATTTTTGTATTTGTTTAAAAAATATTTCAGACGTATATTGCAGAAAAGAAATTGCAATTTGATGTGTCGAATTGCGAAGCTAAGGACTTTGTAGAACATTTTTTGCTGGAAATGGATAAACACAAAAACGACGAACGATTAAACCAAATTTACTGTGAAGATCAATTGGCATATGTTATACTGGATCTCTTCATTGCCGGAATGGACACAACATCTAACTATCTGGAGAGCGTATGTATGTACATGTCTCTAAACCCCGATGTACAGGATAAAATTCAAAAGGAGATAGACACAGTCATTGAAGATTGTACACCTTCTTACACAAATCACAAAAAAAGGTTTGACAGCAATGTTTTTCGCGTCACAACAAAAATAAAATGTCAACTTTTATATCTCAGCCTGGAAAATTCAATTTGAGTATTTAATTATGATTTCTGGTTTTTCATGAGTTAATTGTGTTTTCAAAAACAGTATGCCATATACGGAAGCCACAATTATGGAAATCCATAGAATGGCTAATATTCTTCCATTAACAGTAAGATTGACAAACAAAAATATGGACATCGATGGACAACACTTTAATAAGGTTTCAATTTCATACATATTTATTTAGTCATGCGCACTTCAAACTCAATACGAGTATCGAAAAACTTTACTGTTTTTATTTATTTATCTTATTCACATTATCACTTTTAAATTTTTACATTAAACATATTAATATAGCAATGCATTAATCTTTGTCGTTATAATTTATTCAAATAATTTTTATGTAGGGAACGTGGGTGACAATAAGTCTTTTTTACGCCCGAATGGATGAGTCATACTGGGGTGACCCTAAAGTATTTCGACCAGAGAGATTTCTCGATGCTGAAAATAATATCATATTAGATAGAATGAATCATGTTTTGCCATACGCTACTGGTGAGAATTTTTTTACGACACAAGAGTTCTTACCTAAGTCATCGTATAAATGTTGTAGTTGTTTTTTCCGCTTTTGTCACGTAAAATAATAATTTAATTGTAACTAAAATTTACTTATGTACAGGGTCTCGAAATTGTATAGGAGAAAATGTAGCAGTTTCCACTATATTTACCTTCGTTACAGGAATCTTGCAAAAGTTTAAAGTTGCTCAAAGTGATCAAAATGAGATTCTGCGATTGGCCAATGGATTTGCGGTTACAAGCCATCCAGTTCCATTCCACGTTTCATTCATTCCACGATTGGACTCAAACTGAAACTCATCGGTGGTTTCCGTCATTATCTTAATAATTCGCTAACAATATTTTACTGAAATAAATAAAAGTGGAAATATTACTATTTGCTATTTGAGGTTGCTTAATAGAAAAATCCGAAAAGTGAATTTCTTTTAAGGCATGAATCAATAATGTCCCACAATTTTACGAACTTTACTCTGTGTGTAATTTATTTTGCATTGATCATGTGTACAAAAAATTCAGAGAGGAAAATTAATGACATATGATTTATGCCGAAGCGAAATTATCAATAAATACTATTACTATATTCAGAATTTTCCTGTAAAAAGATTTTTCTGTTTCTTTGGTTTTGATGACTAGATGCTACTGATTATCACATTGGCAGTAATAGCCATAAATATAATCAAATCTACTGAATTAAGCAATTTTTTAGTAGCAAAATAATTTAGCATCGTTGGCATCCTCAAATATAAACGTCTTATAATAATGTACATCACATGGTCCGAATTTAATTATGAGCAATAATGTTATTGGAAAATTTATTTATTAAGTAGAATTAGATAAAATTAGTCAGGGGGTAAGCGATGGAGAGTTCAGGTACGTACATGTACGTAGGCCGTACCGAGGAGGTATTATTGACTATATATTTTCCGAAATGATCATTGATTATAATTTTGAGTTTAAAAATAATTTTGCATCCTTTGGGAAATAAAAAAATGCAATCTTATATATCAATTATATAGATGTGGCTTGTCATTCTATGAAATTACTTATATTAAAAAGTGAAAACTACACGAACGAATATTAAAATAAAGATTTATATACACCAAAGCCATGTATTTAATCTGGCCGGATGATTCGGTCGTTTCCTATTATTTGTATTTGAAACGGCGACTTCTAATTTTTCAAATCCATATTTGGAAGGAACTTCTATTAAAGGGGGATAAAGGGAGGCTTTTATTTATGAGTGTGGTAAAATTACGATAAAAAGATGGAACTATTTGCACTACTTCCAAATAAACTGCACAAAATTATAAATATTTCGTTTTTGTATAACAAATTTTGACAAATTAGTGCCAAATTAATAAAATCTTTGATATTTTGTGTATTAAGCCGATAATTCTTAGTAATTAATATTTTGTGTAATTATTATTATTGAAATCCTTAAATATTACATTTTTTAAGAAAGGACATCTAATTGAGGGAGGCTTTTAATAAGTCAAATTGACTTTGAGTAGAGGCTACTGTCGTAATAGAAGGGGATGCTTCTAATACAGGTAATGTGGTAACTACTGTTTTTGCTAAAAAATGAAGAGTTGGAACTACCAATCTCTTTTATTAGGATTTAAATTGAATTGGAATAAAACAGTTATTTTTCATTTTACATGACCATTTTGATCATTTTTGGCACACCAGCTGTTTGAAAACTCGAAATGCTGGCCAAAAACCAAAGTTGGTAGCACTAGCTATTATTGAATAATCATTATTTCCATTTTTTCGAAACAAAATAAATGTAGTTCGCAAGTTTACTACAGAAAATTCTTGTAAACGGCATGTTTTTTTGGCATTAACTTTGTATAAAATATCGTTTTTGCTGAATAAATACAAAAATTTTATTGAGGCCGTACTCTCAATAATGTGCGTAGGCCGATCCAAACCTAGTTTACCCTCTGGTATTAGTTGAGATGGTTATGGGTTTATTGTGACACCTGGGAGAGATAAGGTTCGGTTGTCTGGTGCTGTCAATCAAATAAAGTCATCAAATCAAATCGAATCAAGGTTTATGCGAAATATGTGAGCAAAATTTAGGTAAAAAAACCAGAAACAAATTAAATCGGAGCGTAGCGCTAAAAATTTTGCGATTTCGTGAATTCTGAGCCAAATTTCTCATTTTTTTGAAAATTTCAACAATTTTTTAAGTTCCGAAAAGTGTAAGTAAATGTAGGTTCCGAAATAATGAAGGGGCAGGGGGGGACGCCCGGGCACCGCGTGAGTATAGTTGTATAGTGTTCATCTCAATTGAATTTCTGTGATGGAACCCCAGATACGTTTTGAACACCGACTAATATTATAAGATTATAGTTTTACATGCAACAATGCAAGTATTTTGATAGTGAATGACAGCAAAAAATTTTCAATTTATATAACGTAGTTATTAGGCAACAGCAAAGCAGGAATATCAAATATTTTTATCACGAATGATGGACATTTATTTTTTATTGGACATTCAATTGACAGTTTTTAAGTTTTTATTACAATACAAACAATGAAAAATAAAATTGAATTCATGAACGCTCAATTATTTACATTAAAAAATGTCGAATAAATTAATTGAAAGTTATCAGGTACAGTGGACACAATTACTTTTTTTTCGCAAAATATAAACCACGAAAATGAAAGCTCCTCTATCACAAAAAGCACCAGCAATATTAAAATATTAATAATAATATTATAATACTTAATTAACCACATACTTACATTGTAATTTCAATTTATTTAATTTATCTTAGAACTATATTTTTGCTTAAAAATCCAGCCCGCTTTTTCATGCAAATTGTTCTTAATTCATAGCTTTAAAGTTTTGCAACAGTGATAGTATTTTTACAATGTCATGAAAATTGAAATATGATTTCTAATTACTATTTTGCATATTTATTTTGAGTATCATTGGAATTCAGCCATTTGAGAAATGAGTTGAATGAATTTTAGAGGAGTTTTGTTTCTCGCACCGTATTTACATGCTAACACATCACCTCTTCCATTTATGTACGAATAAAATTCCCCAGGTATATCAACACTTGGAAAAACAAAATCGTCGCTTTCATGACCAGTATTTTTACAATCAAACAGTCCAAAAATAATTCCCTGATCAGAAATCTTGGACAGAGCCGTAAATAAGCTTTGATCCGCACCAACTTTTAACTCTTCAGTTTCTAAAAATACAATAAAATTCTTCAGGACAAAATGATTGCACACTTTTATTGCAAAATTCAAATTCGCTGATCTAAGAACCAATGTTCGAATAGCTCTAACTCCTTCGCCCAAAAAGTCGAAATCAGTACCATCGAAGAGCATTTTTTGAACATGTGTAGGAATCAAATTTATATCAATTGGTGCAATACCACGAGAATAGTGCTTCCATTTCAATTTCAATTCTACTAAATTAGGAAAACTAAAGAGCAAATATGGAAAAACTGCATTGATCGTATCCGTGCCTGTCAAGTCCAAGATTTTTAATTTTGACAAACAAAAATTCCATTGTAGATTCTCAGGAAATTCAACATTGTCGGAGAGTTGTAGTTTTTGTAAAGATTGAGGAAAGTGGTGAGGAGAAAATTGGATGCGGTCAATAAAAAGATTTCTGATTATCGTATTATTCACTTGCTGAAACGGAATTTCGCACAAATCTAATGTTTCAATTTCCCATGATGAATTCTTGAAGTCGACAATATCGTCAAATATTTCTCCGTCTGAAATGACGTCCCAGTTATCCACTTTCACACGTTTCACGTTCTCATTCCCAAATAAATTCAACTTCATCTTCGTTGTGTAACGAACCCACTCATTTAAAGATGCACGTGTTGTCAGTTTCTCCATCAATGTGAAATTGACAAAATCATTCAATAATACAGTCTCTAAGACTTCACCATTTTTCACAAAAATTATGTCGCCCAACTCTAACTCTTTGGGAGCAATTTTGGAATCAGTCACTTCGACGACACAATATTGCAACTTAATGCATTGAATCCGGGCTAGGTCGTGGAGGGTTAAAGCAAAACACGTTGAATCGTCGTCAAAGCACTCAACGTCCAATTTTTCCAAATTAGCGATTCCGCCGAAGATGCTCATTAAAAAGTGAAAACCTTCAACTTCACTGTTGTGATCTGAGTCTTCTTTGTAATTCAACTTTACTTCGTGCAACACTAAATCAGTGATGTGTTTTCCTTCCGTGGAAAAAAATTCGGTCAATGCTGAATTCGTCCACGGTAGTACATTACTAATCCTGATTGCAGTAAATGGATGTGCCATTAGAGAATTTCTGAAAAACGCGTTCAAATCTTCAGGAGCAGGATACTGAGTAAATGATGATTTGTTGTAGCAGGTGTGATTTTCGTGGTTACGGTTACTGGGATCAAAGTCAAAGCATATTCTAACTCTTTTCTTAAAAGCTGATTCACTGATATCCTTCCAAGTACGACAAACCAATCGAAACTGCTTTAAATCTTCAAGAGGCAAAAAACTGCACATGTAGTCGAAGATCTGCAATTTTATTAAATAATGAACACATAACTGTTAACCAACTATATAGTCAACAATACAACTTTTTGCAAATATGTACGTAATCAATAGGTACTATGCAATCGGGCCCTCGAAAAGTTCGGGACCTACGGTCCTGCGGAGGAAAGGGCTTATCTTCCTGTCCTGGCACCGCGGTCCCGGGGAGGGAAGCCCTTCCTTTGCAGGAAGGAAGATAAATTTTTACCAGGAAGGGAACGAAATTTTTCTAATTACCAAATAAAAACGGGCAGATTTTTCAATTCGGGACCCGCAGTCCCGGAAAATGGGGAAGATTATTCAACTCGGGGCGGCGGTCCCGGCAAATCGGGAAAATTTATTCCGGGCAAGAGGGAAGGATATTTCCCCGGCCTGGGAAGCATGGAACATTTCGAGGGCCAGTATGCAATAATAATGTAATGTTTATGTGCGTGTAAACTTGTTGAAATGGTAATTCACAAATATTCAAAACTATCTTACCAAATCAACCGACAAAACTGCGCACGTGAAATTCGTGGAATTCATCTTCTTAAGGAAGAAATCTTTCGGATCTTCCATTCTACTATCGTTTATAGAATACCGAGATGAGATAACCCAGAGCAGCTGACTCGACTTCTGAGGTATCTAATTGAGAGTTGGAATTTAAACTATTAATACATTAAAATTTTATATATGAAAACGTGAATGCGAAAGACAAAGAGAAGAATAAGAATAATCTTACGACTTGAATCAAACTACGCAATGTAAATGTACCTAACCTATGAACAATAACAGAAGCAAAACTCAAGAATGAAAGCAAATTTTACATTTTAAGCAACTTTTTGATACTTACAAGGTTAATAACCTAACTAAATCTTGATCTTGGTATAAATGTTGTGAAAATATATATTTTGATGTTTTTTTAAATTGGTAAACTATTTGCAAATTGTTATGTCTAATTAAACTTTTATATCCAAAACTTGTAGGTTTTCAAACCGAAATAAATCCCACCTCCTTTTCTACACGGGTGACCGACGGTGCGATGTTCAGGTTGCCGCTGCAGTTGCAGCCGAAGTAATAATGAGAGGCATACATACGCGTAACGGCGTAACTAGGATCACCACTTGTGGGGGAGGAATCAAATGGCCATTTTAAGCTTATAAATGCTCATAACCGCACAGATTAAGAAAAACTCGAGCAAAAGTTAGGCTAAAATGAACCAGAAACACATTAATTCGCGAGTAGAGCCAAAAATGTCATTATTTTTGTCATTTTGGAGCCAAATTCCACACTTATGGCTTCTTTTTCGAAAATTTCAATAATATTTAGCGTAGGTTTCGCATTTTAGTAAGTTAGCGTAAATATTGGTAGTACAAAACTACCAGCTAACCATTTACGTAAGAATTTACTTATATTGTGCATTGAGAAATAGAATATTAAATTTTTCCTGAAATTATAACTGTAATCCCTTTGGGGACACGATCTAATAAAATGGATTTTGAGGAGGGCGCACGTGCACTTAATGCTCCCCCCTTGGTACGTCATTGACCCTGATAGAGGAAAATGTGCAGGAAATAAACAAGATTAAATGCAATTAGAATATCGATGTGGAAATGTATCAATTTAGTTTACAAACACTATTAAAAATGATGACTTAATCGTATAAGACATAGACATAATAAATTATAAATATTATTATTTGCTACGTGACGTAAAATCCAACAGTTCGAGTTCCAAAGTTCCAACATGAGAAACGTGAGACAGACAGTACAAGAATTCTTACTACATGAAGGAAAAGAGTGAGAGCGGGTGAGCGGGACGATTATTGTGTGAGACCGGGAACTGCATAATAAAGTGCATAAGTTTTCTTGGAAAGTACCGTGCTATTTAATTTGTTTGTGTGTATTAAAATTAACTATTTATTACTGATTGTGAAATGTTGATATTGTTTATACAATCACAGCCGATCATTTTCCAAGTCCAAATGTGATTAATTTCCACGTTTTTATTATGTAACAAATAAATAATTATCTTTCATCCTAGATTAAAAATCAACAGACTGATGACTGGCTTCTTGTGTTGTGTGTCTTGCTTCTCGCACGGCTGGGCATTCAACAAGTTGATAGTTGAACTGAAAAATTTAAAGTAAGCTGTCAGCTGTCGGTTAACAAAGATAAGATGTTCATCTGAAGATTAGGAAATGTAAGTTCATAACTCATATACAATCAACAATTTATTAAAATAATAATCACTCCCACCATACAGATATCCATCAACTGTCAATTAATAATAAGAATGATTCGATCATGTAATTACTTGTATTTAATTCCACAAATTCGGTATAATCTTCCAAAAATCGTATATATTTCTGGAACAGTTGCCAGAGACTAAACCAAAAGGATTTGAAGGAGTAAAAAATGGCATCAGCTGTAGCTGTATGGGAAGCTCTCCCGGAAGTAAACAAACACGCTAGAAACGGGCATTTTGTCATCAAAAGGTCGGATGGTAAGTGAAAGTATGCAGCAATGTTGTTGCAACTTTTATAACTTCTTCACTGAATAAATAATTGTTGTAAGAAATATTTGTTCTAATGATTAAGTGTGGTAATAATGAATTGTTGATTTTCTTGCACTATTATGGTGTTTTAATTTTTCTCTGTCAGTCAAGAAATCGTTTTTCGTATCGTTATACTGTTTCCTATCTATTTCGTTTTTGTTTCATTTTACATTATAATTTTGTATTTGTAGGTTATGTGAAGCCGAGTAGTGTTGGTCGAATCTATCTTTGTTGTGGACGAGCGTTCTTAACTAAGGAGAGTTATGATAATCATGCCAAAAGGAATTGTCTTCAATTGGAGAAAAATTCGAAGAAGAGGCCGAAAGAATACAACCAATTTTCGCATTCTAAATGCTTTTCTAATTTGCTGATGTTAAAGCCTGAGTGTGAAAAAGACAAACTAACCCAAAAACTATTAAGAAGATATAACTTACCAGTTGCAGTAATTTTATTGAAGAAAATCCAAATCTCACAAATATTACATGCCAAAAGACTTGAAGACCGAATGCCGCGACTTTCCCCTGTAACAAACAATATAAGATCGGTATATTCACTGAAAGATAACGACGATTTTCACGGGCCTCCTATAATTGAGCCGGTGAGTATATCACCCGTTGAAATATCAGCGTCATTTGAGGCGGCTGCCAAAAAAGTCGTCAGGAATCCATTACATTGTTTTTATTGTGATTTCTCAACTGAATCTTTATCAAGTCTCACTAAGCATTACACGGTAAACCTTAAATCCGCTGATTTTAGCATGAAAAAGATGTCGAAGATTGGGAATAGCTTTTAAAATAATTTTTAACTCCTATTGTATAATAGTATTGCTTTTTCAATGAATGAAAATTATTTGCAACTACACACCTATTTCAATTAATTGTAGTGTAACTTTATATTTCATTTTATTTGTATAGATACAGCATGCTGAAACTGACGAAGCAGATGCACATTATGAAAAAATTCTGCTGAATAAAACCAGACTGGGAAAAAGGTATTTATAAAAACTAACATTTTCGTAAGCATAGTCAACGCAGACTGTGTAAAACATGTTTTTTTTAATTAATTTACCCGAAAATCTGCCTTATTTTTTTTTTTTTTTGTATTCCAATATATAAGGAACAGTAAATGTGGCTAATTTTGCTACATCAAACATAATTTAACGAATGACAAGACAAACATTGAACCTTTGCGTGCATTTTGCAGGACTTCCATTTCCATTGATGACTCCAATACTCCCTGTTCAGTGTTGAAATGTAATTTGTGTCATTTAAAATTACCCAGCGAAGAAAAGCTGACGGAACACAATAACGTAAGTAATACTATCACAAATGAGCGCAAAATCTTATAATGTGTGAATATTATTGAATCAGGCAAAAAAACATTTTCGCAAGTCTACGACAACGAGAAAATCAACCAAGGATGAATCCAACGAATCAATTATTATTTTTCATCCCATTGTAGTAATTGTAATAAGTATTTCCCGAAGAAAATTAATTTGTTATCTCTTTTGTAGCATTTCCACGTACCTAACAGTCAATTTCGATGCATTTTTTGTCCATGCGGGTTTAAAGATGATAACTCACTTCAAATTCACTTGGCTTCATTCCATAAAGCAAAACAGATCGCACCGATTGTGTTGCGCCCAGAAACGTTGGATAGTGATCCGAAAAAGCGTTTCAAATGTCCTGACTGTATCTGGACATATAGATCGCTTGGTGAAGTTACCAAACACAAAACAGTAAGCATGCTTTATTTTTAGTCATTATTAGTTTAGTTTGGTTTAGCAGTTCACTGACACTGCCGCCAGATAATCCTAGAGATAAGTCGCAAATGAAAATATATTATAACGTCATGTATAAATTTAAAAATTGGTTTTATCTGAAAGGTTTGCGGCAATGAAACCAGTAGAATAGAATAATGATTGATTAAACATTAGTAGGAATAATGACTCAGTTTTATTTCATATACCATTCCTTTGAAATGGATTTCCAAATAATGCAATGATGCGCAGAAATATGCTATTTTTATCAAAATTTATATAATTATAAGATAGTATCAAGAATTGTTTGTACCTATGTTTGTGCCTATGTTTGTTTGTGCCTATTTTATGCATCGGCAAAGTCAGTATAACATGAAAAACGGCAAGTTTTCTAATTCGCGTTTTAAAAGAACCAAATTGTAACTCGTCATTCGTCAAGCATTTATCTCCGGCACGGCCATAGCTATAGCGGAAGGGGGTCACAGTGTGCAAGGGTAACCCTCCTTCCATAATTCTTCGAACTAAGACTATTTTTTTTAATTTTCAAGAAAACAAGCAAAAATTACAAAATTTGCCATCAAATTAACAAAATATAACAAAATATGGTGCGCTACTTGCCAATTTAATGTATTTTTGTCCATTTAAGCCTAAGGTTGGCTCATATTTTTTGTGATACGCGTGGATAAAAAAGCATTTGTTAGCTTAAAATGTCACCGCCCCCTTAAATGGCAATCCTATTTACGTGAAAGTGCAATTCTTTTGTTTTTTGTTTGCAGCTTTCGCATGTTATTGGTGGTACACCGTGTAGCGATTGCTCTTGCTCATTTGAAACTCCTGAAGGATTAAAAAGACATATTTGGCATAGACATACTCCTGGAAAACTGAAAGTGACTTCTATCAGGGTGAAACCTACAGAAGAATCCATCGATGACTCCAATACGTCCTGTTCATTGTTTAAATGTGATTTGTGCCATTTAATATTCAGCAGCAAAAAGAAGCTGAAGAAGCACAATAAGGTAAATAATATGACACAAATGAGCCCAAAACCGAAATTAGTATTGAGATCGCCACAAAAATTGTCCACATAAACGCAAAAATCAACCAACGATATCATTAATTTTTTCACTCCAATGTAAATGTACGAAATTTTTCTGACGAAAATTAATTTTTGGTCATTAATTTGTTTTTAAGCCTACAGTTTGCTCATTTTTTGGGCGAGGCGCGAATATGAGCATTTGTTAGCTTAAAAGTTCTGTGCTACCTCCCTCGCTTAAATGGCAATCCTAGTTATGTGTGTGTGAAATTCTTTTTGTTTGTTTGCAGCTTTCACATGTTATTGGTGGGACACCGTGTAGTAATTGCTCTTGCTCATTTGCAACTCCTGAAGAATTAAAAGTACATAATTGGAATAGACATCGTCGTAAAAAACTAAAAGTGGCAGCTAGCAGGGTGAAACCTACGAAAGAATCCGTTGAAGACTCCAATACTGCCTGTTCACTGTTTAAATGTGATTTGTGCCATTTAATATTAACCAGTGCAAAAAAGCTGAAGAAACACAATGAGGTAAGTAGTATGCCATAAATGAGCGCAACGTCTTGTACGTGTATCAGTATTCAGTTTGACACAAAAACTATTTTCCAAAACTAACTAACGATGTGTTAAAGCAACAATTTTATTTTTTTCACCCAATGTAAGTGTACAAGTTCTCCTGACGAAAATTCTTTTTAGTTCATTAATTTGTTATTCATTTTGTAACAAAAAGAGCAAATTCTACGATCCATGCGCCAATTTAATGTGTTTTTGGTTCATTTTAGCCTGAAGTTTGCTCAATTTTTTCGCATTTGTTGCCTTAAAATGTCCGACTCCCCTGTCCCCTTCCTTACCCCAAATGACAGTTCTAGTTACGCGCGTGTACAATTATTTTGTTTTTTGTTTACAGTTTTCGCATGTTGTTGGTGGGACACCGTGTGGTGATTGCTCTTACTCATTTGCAACTCCTTTAGGATTAAAAATACATATTGGGCGTACACATACTCCTGGAAAATCAAAAGTGACGTCTATCAGGGTCAATCCTACAGAAAAATCAATCGGGGACTCCAATACTCCCTGTAAATTGTTTAAATGTGATCTGTGCCATTTAATATTCGCCGAAAAATATAAGCTGAAACACCACAATAAAGTAAGTAATATGCCACAAATGATCACACAGTCTTATAATATGTCTGTTAGTATTGAGTTTGCCATAAAAAAATTTCATGTAAACAAGATAATCAACTAACGATTGGCTAAACCAATCATTTATTTTTTTCACTTCAGTCTATTCTATACGTACAAGGTTTTCCCAAATGAAATTATTTTAATTGGATAATTTGTTATTCATTTTGTAAGAAAATTGGCAATATTTTACGCACTACGCGCCAATTTATTGATTTTAGCCTAAAGTTTGCTCAATTTTTCGCGAAAAGCATTGTTAGCTTAAATTTTCATATTACACCTCCAACGGGAGTTCTAGTTACACGCGTGTACAATTTTATTGTTTTCTATTTGCAGCTTTCGCATGTTATTGGTGGGAAACCGTGTAGTGATTGCTCTTGCTCATTTGCCACTCCTGAAGGATTGAAAAAACATATTTGGCATAGGCATACTCGTAGAAAACTAAAAGTGACATCCAACAAGGTGAAACGTACGAAACAATCATCCGCTCCTACAAAGCCCGCTAATGAAGAAAAAGTACGTCCATTGATAGAAAATCGTACAAATGAAATTTGTTATGAAGATTTAAGGAAAGAGCAACCAGTAATAAAAGGACGTCCTTGTCCTTGTCCTATTCTTGAAAAAGAAACAATGGAAAATTCCTTAAGAGTAAGTCTTTAATACCAATTAAGTTAGTTATGGTTGATTATTAAATGAATGTTTCACATTTTGTCTCACGGTTGATGTTCGTCTAATAAATTATTATTGCAGGACTCGATTTCTTGTAAATTCTGCAATGAAAAATTTCCTACTATACAAGATAGAAACAGTCATCACAATGCAAAACATGCGAATTTAGTTGAAGTTAGAAGAAACATTATAAAAGCTTTAAAAGCGGAGGAAAGCGGAAAAGGAGTAAGATGCGAACTTTGTCCATTAAAGATTACTTCATTGCCGAATTTGGATTCTCATTTGAAAGTATGCCATTATCTATAAAAATAAATTATGACTCCCATGAATTATATACAACTAAAACAATTATGTAATTCATGATTTTTTTTCAGGTTGCTCACAATCCTGATTTTCAATACCTCTGCCCAAAATGTCCTTGTAGATTTGAAACCGAGCGTGGACTAGTTGTTCACACATCTATAAGGCATAGTTCTAAAACCAAAACAAACACAGAAAAAACAGAGGACGGAAGTCCGAATAAGCTTGTGGACCTAACATGTAATTTGTGCAGTAAAAGACAAAAAGACAAAAATCATCTTATATTTCATATGCAGGTAAAATGAAACTACAAATGTCCCATTTCTATTATGTTGAGAAACATTTATAGCATTTTTTTTGTTTTTTATGCCTATACAGACTGCTCATGTACCTGATGGAAAATTCAAGTGTGAATCTTGCTGCTGCTGTTACAACACTGAAGTTGGGCTTCGAAATCACAACAATTACGCACACAGAAAAATCTTTGACGAGGATAAACAAAAGTTCATATGTCACTATTGCGGGGCAGCTAAATCCACTATGGAGAAATTAAAAAGACACAAAAAGGTCAATATTCTATTGATAATGTTTATCTTATAATGTTTTGTTATCCGAGAATTGCTTTATTATAAAATGGTGTGTAATATTATTTTGAAAACAGAGAGAACATGTTAAAAAAGGTAAATTTTTTTGTACCATGTGTTCTTGTCGTTTTTTAAAACACAAAGTACTCCAGCGCCACTTAAATCGTGTTCACAAAATGACGAGTTACAAGATAAGTAAATGCACTGTGTGCTCCGTCGAAGTGTTCTCTGCAAAGGAACTAAAAATTCATATGAAGGTATGGAAACAATATTTTAGCAAATCACAATAATCATATTATACGTATAATACGTAATGTAAATTATTATCTGTATATCATCCAGAAACTAGTTATTATTAATTTAATGTTTATTGTTTATATTAAATTATTAATATTATTTAATGCTTTCCAAAATTGAATCATATTGATGTCACTTTACCAGATTCACATGTCAGGACAAAAATCATTTGTGACTTTCACAAAACCAATTCTATAATGCAAATGATAATTATTACTGTGTTCACATATGCAAATATTTTATTTTTTACTGGGCATTTTAATAACCGATCTCGTTGTCATTCTTAATTTATAGTCATTTTTTTAAATGTGAGTCGCGATTGCTGATCGGTCGGCTGAGAACGATTTTTCTAGTAAATCCGACACCAAATTTTCCAAACTGACATTTAAAAAAATGGACTATAGTACTAGACAATGTTAAAAATGTATGATAAAACCCGGCGACTTATCGTTTTGATTGATTGTCACTATTTTTACAGGCAGCTCATGTTGAGAACGGATTGGCTTGTTCGCGTTGTCCTTGCAAATTTGCCAATAGATTATCTTTGGATTCTCACGAAAAATATGATCACCTTAAAAATGAAATCGTAGCTAATGTCAAGGAAAGTGGACGAAAAACAATAAATGGTAAAGATGGAATTGACGATTCTGCGAACATGGGGGAAACAAATGCCGAAGCCACGTAAGTAACAAAATATGTGTCCCAAAAGACTCTTACAATTGGGGTTTCCTTTTTTCCTCTTATTAAATCATCCTAGCTAATAATATGAACAAAAATAAAATGGTTTACAAACAAATATATATTTTGCATTTTCAGGAAAGTAAATAAAATTAATAAATTTTCGTGCAACATCTGTTCTTCTACATTTTTGACGAAGACTCTTCTCACCAAACATATGATAGTACGTGATTCATTTATGAAACGAATATTTAAAAAGTCGATAGCCCAAATTATTTGAAATTCACATTAATGTAAAAAAATTATTTGTATTTCCAGACATGTCACGGCGATAGTCACACATTTACTTGTAAAGAGTGTCCATGTGCTTTTGATAATCAGCATGGAGTTATGGTTCATTACGCAAGAAAACACCGAAAAAGTGAGAAAACAAAATCACCCAAAAGAAAACGAACTGCTTCGCCAACTTCCACACAAGTACACATTTTAACATTCTCATTGTTCACATTATAAAACGTTTTATGGTAAACTGATAAATATTTTAATATTTTTCATGTTTTTTTTAGATTTCCAACGGTGAAGTGAATATTTCATTGAAGTGTAAAATCTGTCCAGAAATATTTTCAACGGAAATGGAATTGAAACAACATGCCTCTTCACACGATTCTGCTTCAACAAAAGTAATCCCGTCTTTAGATCGAGAATTGGTTGTTGAGAATTTCCGAATGGACGATACACTTGACGATGCTAGCGATTCAACTGCAGGGAATTCTGGAACTAATTCTTCAGACGTTACAATTGGCGACAATGACATTGTTTCTAGAGCCTCTTCCGTTGATGATATGAATTCTACTCATGAGGAACCCGCGAAACGACTCGACGAATCTACTTCACCCGGTGACAATTTCCCAGCATGCCGCTGCAAAAAGTGTCACATAATCTTCACTTCCGTAGATTGTCTTTTGGAGCACCTGAAAGTAAGAACGGCTTATTTCTTATACGGTTTATTTGCTATATGAAAAGGAAATGCATTTTAATTTCTAGTTTGAATGAAATAGCTTTATTAATAGGTAAATCGACAAATAATTAAATATCTTGTGATTTTGTTTGTATGTTTAGAAAAAACACAAAATGACTACAAAATTCAAATGCACTTTATGTCGTGCCACTTTTGTAAATCCACTTTTGTTTACTAAACATTTGAAAATTCATGCACCTGAAAATCAATCTGGAGACGATGTGCCGGAAACGAATAGTAGTGAAGCATCCCCGAGTAAGAAACTTCGTAGCAGTTCGAAGAATACAGTAGAAACGAAACAATACCAATGTCAAAACTGTGAACATCATTTTGACAATGTCACTTTATTGGCTGAACATATAACGGTATAATGTATTTCTATTTGTAAAATTTGTGTTCTAGCAATACTGTTTAATTTTATTATTATTTTTGTTAAATTTTATGAGCGACTATTTGATCTTTACACAGTTAGTTAATCATTTTGAAAATATTGTATTTTTATTGGTTTTACTAAAATGAAAGTTTAATGTGCGAAGTAAATTAATTAAGACTTAATATTAATCCAACAAAAAAAGAAATGAATTTTTCTAAAAAAGAAATGAATTTTTCTAAAGAAATGGGTGAATTAACAAATGGATGAATCGTCAAAACACAGACAAAAAAAGAGGATGAATATAACAAAACATGAGAAGTAGAATGTATGTAGAAGCTAATACCGTAA
>JABASD010003592.1:0-19176 GCA_019776165.1 Pogonognathellus flavescens | reverse complement strand
CGTGTTTTTCCATATTTCCTGGACGGGACATGCTTAAGTTCCTGGAAATGCCAACCCTGATATAAACCGCTGTTACAACGAGCTGCTTACAAAACCAAATCATTGGTTTATAATGGCAAATGAATGCCACTTCAGAAGTTTGCATTGCAGTGAGAGTACCTGTTTGGTTTCAAAATCTTAAAAACATAGGAAATAATACAGACACAATGGGCAGATTTAAAAAGAGTTTACTTTGTATGTGTTCAGGAAATAGAAACCAATAATGGTGAGCCTACTTAATGTGCGATGTAACTCACTTGTACAGACCCATATGTGTGTAATAATTACTATATAGCATAATCAAGTGCAAACTGTAAATTCTGAGATTCAATAAGTCTAATAATTATAATGTAATCCAATGTAATTACTAATAACCCCATTTCAAACAATTCTAACAAATAATAAATACTTAAATATTCCAAATACCTATTCATACAATGAGAATTATTGTTTTTTCAGCATTTGTGAGCGTGCTATCATTCCTTCTTTAAAACTTTCATCACTTTTGTACCAAAATTAAATAGAAGTTTAAGATCACATAATAGAATACAGGTTTACAACAAGTACTATTGCCACAGATCTAACATAACACGTACTACAATTAAACTAATTCCAGCTACCTATGTAACCTATACAATGTATAAAAATTTATTTCTTTATATTTACATTGCAGCTTTCTACCATCTCAAATAACAATACATGTATCTAACTAAAAGTATCGTAAAATAATATTTGTGTCAATTCTAAATGGCCGATTTACGTAACATTCTTGTCCTTTAATTTTTTGTTAACACAGTTTAGAATGTTAAGTGTGTAATAATAATTTAATATTATCATAGAGAATTAAATGTAGTATTTATGTAGCCTTATGTACACGCTCTCATTACGTTCGCACATGATGCATGGGCAGTAACTGCATGATCATGTCCAACAATCGTTCATGAAAGGGTAAGTCGAACTTTATGCTTTTATTATGTACTTGAAAAGGTATTTTATTTGAAATCTTTATCATAGCATCATCTATCCACTTGTCAAGATGCTGATGCTATTAATACGTAGTTAGATTCATAACATGACAGCCGCGTGCACATCAAAGCCAATACTATGATCCTTTACTTAAGGTCTTGCGAGTGCTACGATGGAGACACGTCAATGTAGAAATGCTTTCTTAGGGCATTATAATATAAGCTGAACTCTTATTAATGTCCAATAATATATTAGCATCCTGGTTTAATACTCATGTACTATAAGAGCAGTTTTAGATACAAGAGTAAATACACAGGCAGAGAAAATCCGAGGATGTTGATAATGGATTCAAGCTGTATATTTATAAGTGAAATGATTTGTAAGTAAATGTTTAATGCATACAATACTACCGCTGTGCTCTTCTGTATCATACTTATCATTTGTGAAACGTAGCTTTTGACTGCTCAAACATCTGAAGAACGTCAACGAGTAGAATGTATATTATAATAATGGAACATGCGTTTTATTTAATAGATTACGTGAGTGATGTCATGTCTCATCTTACAAAGCATTTCCTTTTATACTAATATCAAATGCATTATCCGCCTAAGATGCATTATATTGCGGACAGTTTCATAAAGAGGAATCAGCGCTTGATAGGTGGTCTTTGCGACAGGGCATTTACAATTATTGCATACAGCTGAATGTATTTACATGAACAGAACATAATACATTCAAGTATCACATTAATATCATGTTTCACTACAGATAGACCAACATGCCTATATAGACGTTATAATCTGAATAAACTAAACTTGATAAAAAACCGTAAATGCATATCATCATATTTTATGTGGTGCAATTAATAAGTACTAAAATTAAACTAATTTTTGATTCAAAACTCGAAACAATTTACGGTAAACCTAATTACCTATATAGATTCAAATTAATAACATTGTTGGAAGTTGGTATTTTGAATGTAGTATCTAATCCTCCACATTTTAAACTTAGATTTTAATGTTTTGAACTTGACAATGACAACTAAAGCGATTTTGATCATCATTTTTTGTTCGTCTGTGTTTAATACAGATATTATGTGTAATGAAATGTCAACGTGTAGAAAACAATAGAAAATAATTTATCCTGTATTTAAAATGCAATGACTTCTTCAAGAAATTATTTTAGTAATTCTTATTAATGCAGATAGGATTAATTTATACCAAGTGCACGATTTCCAGAATGACATTTTAAAGTCATACTCTATTTGTACAGGTACAGCCGTATAGCACAGCAGGCTCAACTAATCGGCACAATGAATTTGAATATTATTACTAGAAATATCGATGGCTTGTTTACTTGATTCACACTAAGTACGTGGTTTGAATTTTAAATGTTAACTTGAATAAAGTCATATATTTATTAATAATGTTTCACATCTGTACTAAAAGTAGGCTAGCCCAACCAAAATGCATATTATCATTATACCATCTAGCAATTTAAGGTTACAGTTGAGAATGATGTTAATTCTGCACAGCAGAATAAATTGCAAGAACTCGAGATTAGAATTGACTTGACATACACAAGGAAGATCTTTTAACAATGACAAAGGCAATGAATCGGGTATAGAATGGGACAGAGGAGGACACGAATACATGAAGCTATGCAGGAGACTCATCTTTTATAGTAAAATGACCCAAGAGCTGACCCTCATTCTGGGCAACACTAGAAAAACTCTTTAGGTGGTCACATTTCATCCTCGCCGACACTTGAATCTCCAACCACCACTTTTACCAATAAAACATATGCACACATATGTATATAGATGGATTACACATGGAATAAGATAACGATATGCAACTTGTTTCCTCTTTGGTAGACTCCCTTCTTTCTCTTCCACTTCACTTCAAGTAAAGCACACCATGGAATAGCCCTATAGCATCACATTTTAACTTAATCCAAACTTACTACACTTTTATTAAGTCAAGAGTCAAAAAGCAACTTCTATTTAACATTCTTGACTCGAAGATTAAATTATGTCAAGTCTCACTCTAAAGTACTACAACGAATCCCGTAGTAATGACATGAATTGTTATAAAATATTATACTATATAGTACTTACGAATGTAAATACCCAAAGTAAAGTATTATGTATATGGAAACTACCTTTCTTTCTAACAACTATACACAGGTAAATACACTTCTTAACACTGTAATCATCATCTCCTTCAACTCAAATCAAAGCAATGGTAAGGACACTTTTAATTCGTGGGAAATTTACGAAAAAATTTTCCCAGGTGAAGGAAACGCATAAATATTGTCACAGGCTACAACAAAAATCGTAGTAAGGTATGTGAAGTTTAGTTATTACTTTCTTAAAGTACTGTCTGCAATTCCATGCTAATATAATTAATATTTTGCCATCTGCCACTTTAGATAAGACAAGAATGATTAGGCTTTCGCTATTATATTTATAACACGTGCTTAAAAACACTGTTGCAATTAAATTATGGCACGCTACTTCATTTTGCAAAAATTTATGACATGCTACTTCATTTTACAAAAATTTATAGCACGCTACTTCATTTGACTAATAAAAGATAACTTATGAATAATCGTTCTGAAAACGGCAGTAGTATTTTATTTTTGTCTCACGCATGCAAATAAATGTTACATTGTTATAGTATTTTTAAAATATTACCTGTATGCATATTTCCTTGTGTGCTATTTGCGTTGCATAGGCTTGATTTATAATATTAAATGCGCCTAGGCTCATTATGCAAAGGGTTGCAATATGTTAGTAAGTATAAAATAATGAGATATTTAATAGATTGCCAGAACATACGCAGTAGCAAGTACTTCTAGTGTGTGTAATGCGATTAAATCTTTGTAGAGTGTTATGTGGTTTGAATATAATTTCGTAAAGTTTATCTGTTCATTGATATGGTGGTTGTTGAGATAGTTGAGAAGGCCAGAAGAGGCAGGGCAAGGTAATGCCAAAATGATAAAGAAAGATGAAAAGATTTCCGTCTATTCATCTTATTTGATAAAAGTTCCATCCACTTTTCACCCGCATCACATCATCATTGTCAACAAGAGCCATCACAGTGTGTTACTTGAATCTCTATCGTTTGTTACTGGTCTGGGATTCTTTTTCCTTGTATTCTGCAGTAGCGCGTCGTATCATCAAGTCTATAGGGTGATAAAAAGATGAAAAATGAATCCCAGCATTTGGTTTGATGTTGAACAGATTGTAGCATACGGAATATAATGATGCTTTTCACATGCACCACTTCGCTTCTGTTGTAAGCACAACAGAATCAACAGCCAACAACCGCCATCCGCATCATCAATTCATCCAAATCTCCAATCTTTCATTAATTTTTTTCTCATATGGAGTTATCTTGTTGTATACACATTCTATTCAATACAGTGCACATCTCAAAATCCTTATATAAAAGATAAGTAGCAGTAGCAGCAGGGAAATATTGATATTTTGACATTTAAGGAAAATCTGCCGAGTCACTCTCTCACATGTTTTGTCTACAAACCCTTTTTTCATGCTTCGTATAAAAGAGATTCTCAATGTGTTTATGTACAGACTGTATATATATAATAAAATCCCTGTTTGTGCATTGAACATTGAATACACGCGAAACGAGTGTGTCAACACAATTTTTTATCTAATTTAATTTTTGCTTTTCATTATCGCAGGTAAAATATACCATTGTTTGCTGTTTGTATGTACAAATATCCTACACGAAAATATTTTAAAGAGAAATGCTCCTCATTCAACTCATTTAGCCCCCAGTTCTGCTCCGCTAGTTGGTGAGTGAGTGATGGTGAAACGGATCATAGACTTTTTTAGCATTTTAATATATCCCTAAGCCTTAATTCCTGATAAAACACACTTATTACCGGACTACTCATAGCAGAAATCTCATAGCGGTCACAATTCAATGCAAGAGGCTCATAGCAGGGCAACAGTCGTAGCTAAGAAAATTTCACAGCGGACCAAAGCTCATAGCGTTAAAAATTAATAGCATTCTTACTCAACGCAAGTAAAAATGTAGGTATTAAAAATGTAAATGTCCATGTCCAAATGTATATAAAAGGTATAAATAGAAAGGTAAGTAATAAAATAATCTCTTTTTTATCTGAAGTTTTGGGTCGTTTGCCTTCAGTTCAGTTCATTCAGTTCAGTTCCTTTGTCCTAAGAATACACATCTTAACTTTGTTTAGTGAATAGTGAGAATGGCAATTCGATTGACGGAGACTGAGCGTGGAAATCCATTATTAGTGTACGAAAATTACACATTTATTTTCGAACGAGACGGAGCAAACGATAAAAAAATTTGGCGCTGCACCCAATATACCAGTTTCAAGTGTAAAGGAAGATGCCACAGTGACATGGATTCTCAAGAGATATTATGGCATTCATTGACACTTCATTGGTGCAATGAAGAAAAAATGACGCGGACTGCATTTTACTATTACTTTATGACAATCATGTTTTTTATTCCATTTTTTCTAGCAATTTTCAAATCTGTTTAATAAATACTGCTATGAGTTGCGATGTGTGACTATGAATTTTTAACGCTATGAGATTTGGTCCGCTGTGAATTTTCTTAGCTACGACTTTTGCCCTGCTATGAGCCTCTTGCATTGTATTGTGACAGCTATGAGATTTCTGCTATGAGTAGTCCGGTTACCACTTATTTCGTGTAAAATATGTTGTTGGCATTGTTAGTCTTGTATGTAGTTATCAAAGAACTGTATAGTAATACTAATTATAGTAGTAGATAGCAGTTATGGTATAATATAACTAAATACAGACAGTGATGTACAAAAATTCTACATGTGATCCATAGTATTACACATTTACTAAACACATCCACTTTTCTACACCTGAGTAGGAAAACATGTGATAAATCGTGTAGCGGTACTTGTATTCATCAGAGAAAACATGGAAACAATTCAGAACGCTTTCATGGAAGCGTATGAAGAGATTAGAACATTTTTTCACGTGCTCGTTATCTCACTCCAATAACTTTCACCCTTTAATCATATACTTCCACCTGTTTTCCCTCTAAAGCCCAGAATTCATTAAAGTTTCAATCTGACAGAAAATTAACGAAGTTAGTAACCATCTGAGTACATGAGTCTTCTTGTGGTGAATTTTTACTGCGTATTATGCACTAATCTTGTCTCTCACTAAGCTGAATCTCTCTTTGCTGCCCAAAGTAAACTTTAGAAAAAATTTCAATTTTCATTACATATTTTGCAGTTAAATGTTTGGGGATGGGGAATGGTGATTCAAAAAATATTGCTGGAAAGTTTAGCACGCATTTCTTATTGAACTTTTTTCCAATTGAAGCATGAAATACACTATTAGGTTAACAATCTCTTTAAGTATCATTTTTTAAGTAAATAATGTTATGTAACACTATTGATGGCTTTATTATTAGTTTTGGAAAACCCTGTTGGTAGGTGATACAAAAAGGACTTAACGCCCGAAATGCAGACTTGTATAAGTATTGGTTTGTATTTGTACTATGAGGATACATCTCTGTACATAACAATAGTCTCACAGCTAGAACAGGATCTGTTCCATTGCTAAAATGGCTTCAATGAAAAACGGTTGTGGTTCTATATAGTCGACATTATTGTTGAGACTATCATTGTGTTGTGTTGACTGACTGTTGTAGTTGTTTATAGTTTCGTTGTTGTTGTGTTTCAAGTTAACTTGTAAATAAGCTTAGTGAGAAGAAAACAAAGCTGGTAAATAGAATGAAGGAAGAACAATTCCAAGCAACTGAATTAAGACTTTGGCGTTTCTCTTGTATTAAATTAACGTGCCTGATGTTAGTCAAGTCGGCTCTTGTTTGGCTTCTGTAATTCTACAAGTTCCTGCTGTTAAGTTTTGTGTAGTGTTTGGTGAATAGATTTGCATCTTGTATGTAAGCTTTTATAGTTCCGTGTTATGCTGCTATGTTCACACGCTCTGGATCACAATGGCTGTCTTGCTTCATGTGACTTGCTTGTTTCTCTTTGTTTTCCTTCTCAGATGTAGTTAGGTTAAGATGTTGGCAAAGATGGAAGAAAACAACATGGCATACCTTCCTACTCATCCCATCCAACTATACACACTAACAAATTCCTATCCGTCATTCTGGAAATTCGTATACTTAACAGACTGAACACACTCAATATTACTTATTATTAGCTCTTGGCATACATAACATTACATTACTGCGAGTTAACATTTTGTGCCTTTATGTTTAACATTAAATTCAAGGGACAAATAAATTTGGGAAACATGTTCCTATTAACAATTTTTCAATTCAATTTACTGTGGCACAATTACAGCATCAATTTACCTGTGCGTATTAAACATACTATTTAATAATTAACCTTGCTAAAATTTATAATTGCTTCATGTCTTTTCATCAATTATTGAGTAAAACTGAGAACTGCATTTCTGAATTACATCAGACCTACTACTTATAGCCACTGCCAATATTAAGTAACGTAAGATATTTACTTATAGGCAAAGATGTTTTCTATCATAATTATATTCCCATGTCTGTTTAATATGCATGATAGTAACTCAAGATACATTGGAGATTTCAAACGTGATTCACGTATTTCAATGGTTGAAAAGCAAAGTTCGAAGATCTCGGGTCACTCGGTTGATTCCTCGAAACATCTGATACTAAATCAACACTGGCAAGGTCGTATCTAGGATTTGGTAATGGGGGCAACTCGAACCTTCCCCAAATATGCTCTTGAATACAAGACAACTACAACGATACAAGAAATACACGTATACATAATTAAACTGCGTAATGAAATTTCTTACTTATTATTGGCATTCGCTTGTAAAAGCTTTACTCGTTTTGAATTACACAGTTAATAGTAAATCTCATTATGTGAAGGAGAAAAATTATACGAATTGAATTTTGTGTAAAAGGCAAAAGCTCGCAGAATACATAGGTAGCTTTCATAAAACATTGAAACGGCAGTAATAAATAGTAGTAAAGTAAGCAGTGTTCCATTTCTGTATGTAGTAATGTACGAATACCACGACATCACATCCCAATCACAACGTTAAGTACACAGAAGAATGCCTTTGAATCAAACTGCATGAAAATAATAATATAGAATGTGAAAGAGGACGTAAAGGACCGCCCGGAGTTTGAGCTATTAAACACTGTTACCACATCACACAGTTAAAAAGCTGATGACTCGACCAAAACCACAGAAAGGATTCAAAGGCCAAATGCTGGCATCACTGTATGTCAAAAGTCATCGTAAATTGTCGTGCAGGTGACATTTTCAGGTGACAAGCACAAAGCACCGCTTTTCTCCCTCATCTACCCCCTTCTTACTTCTGGTATTTTATTCTCGCACTAAATTTATTTACTTATGCAGTGTTATAACACAATCATACAAAGATTCCTCCGAATACCTCAGATTCTATCTGCACAGCTTTACTGGTCTATATATACTACGAAAAATTATTACACATACGTATTTTATATATACTCTTTACAAATCTACAAAGTATTCCCATGTATCTGTACTTATAGACACACTAAAGATATACACACAGAATTATATTCCAAGATTAGAATTGTATGCAATATCTGTAATGTAGTAATCTTTACATATACTACAACAGGAGAGATTTTTTTATTCTCAATCTATTTCATAATTCACTTATATCTGAACGATATCATTCCCCGTGCTTTGTGCATTACTTTTTATGTTAAACAACATGCATCGCATAGTTCCACTCTAATCGCATTGTACTACACCTTTGTCCACAGACGAAACAAGTCGACATCCATCGTTCTTAAGAAAATAATAACGTAACGTAATAATTTTATACACTTGCCTTGCCTTGCATCTTCCATCTGTTGTGTTCTATTCTTTGGCTCATTGTATTCGTTTATCTCCACCCTTTTGATAGTTTTTTGATGCCTTCCCACAAACAACTCCCATTCAAACTGCTATATATCTCACTATATTTGTATACGTATCATCATTTATTTATATTTTACAGGTCAACCTATTAGTTCTGCCTTGTCTTCCTTGTATCCAAGATAAACTAGTCAAACATTTTTCTCTTTCCTTTCTGCTTGCATAATCACAAAATACTGCGTCTTAGGTTATGTATGCTTTGCTATAATAAGATTGAACAAATAGTTCGATATAATCTCAGCGAGAAAAACAATTTTTCAATAATATTACAGTGAACAAGGAAATGAATCCTATACGAATAAATTAAGAGTGAACATTGTACCTTAAATCAGCATGACATTGTTTTTAAGTTTTGTTTTTAAGTGTACCAAGAAATTAGAAGAAGAACCTTTAAGAAGATATACGTGGAATTGTTTTAGGATTTCAACCAGGACCCATCTCCAACTGTCCAGAGACGCCAAGCAGGCTAGCTGTTCGAAAACCAGCAGGAAAGTCTGTGTCCCCATCAAAGTCTCGGAATTCCTCGTGTATTAAAGGAAGGACAAGGTGCATGCAGGTGCGACAATCTCTTCTTCTTAAGGAATAAGAACAAAAAAGAAACAACAGAACAATTTTTTATTCCTTTGAGAAGCTTAAATCTGTTAAGTTGTACTTAAGTATCCAACTGGTCGTCTACCTTAAAGCTACCTGCCTTCGTGACATAAAATGCTTAGCCATATCATAATAGTAGCATAACTATATAGTCAAACGCTGCCTTTAGCTACAGTCAAAAAAGCGGTGTGACATAATCACATTATACCTTTAGCTGTGGGGAAGACAGCAAAGCGAAAGAAATTATGATCTTAGGGAAGTCTAACAAATTCCCCTTGTAAAACTAATGTTCATGGTCGTAATGTAAGTCGTAAACAATAGAATTAAAACAATACTACCAACATACGCTCACATGTTACCCCAGGAGGACCCACTTGCGTTTTATGACACCACATCATTTCAAACCCAAAGACAACTATCTGGAGATACTCCTTACTTGATTACAAAGCACATCTAATATTGTTTTAAAATTCTCTACTAGTGGAACGATAACAAGGTGTTAAACATCTTGTAGTAGCAGAACGCATCAACTGTTGTATAACCAACGTACACATCTTAAAAGAGTTAGTATCTCTGCACTATCTTTAAATATTTTATAACTTTAACTTGGAGAAAGCCAGCTGGTTTTAAGAATATGATTACGAATGCATGATGCCCATACACAATCTGTTCATGATAATACGGTTATAAAGTTTGTTGTTTTATTGACGATTGTACATGGGGTGTTTGCGTTTATCTGAGTGTAAAATCGACATGATTGAAGAACAAGCAATTATCGCCTTCCTTACAAGTTGATTGTGGGCGAGCAATTTGTTTTATTGGCTCAAAGGATTCTCTATACACAAGAAATATTCTATTACACATTATACACTCGATTTTTCATTGTAGCGTCTGAATGGCCTCGTTATGAAGACATTTTTCGTGTAACAGATTATAATTAAGTGTATCAAAAGGTCAGCTAAGGTAAGTACAAAAGTTTGTGGAACCGTATTTTTACTATACAGGCCTAAACTGCTAAGGGCGACTTATGATATGCTACGGTATGTAACTTTTAGTATGTATATGGGTAGTTTGTAATGTCAGTTAAAGTTAAACGATGCTGTTTGGGTTGCTGCATAAAGTTTGTCGGGTAAAACTGAAACGCATTGTAGGAGAAGAGCACAGGTGCAGAGGAAATATAAAGTGAACATAATTGTAATATTTAAAGCTAGTAATAATAATAATAATGTTATAAAGGTGGTCGTAGTTTCTGTTATATCGTCAACAATGTTCTAATGTGCTACTCACTTGCAATAACAAATTGTGTACAACTTAATCTTGTCATAGAATTTGCTTGTGTATGATATTTCACTTGTTTTTATACTTTTCTACTATATAGGAGCACTTGTAAATATATAAAGAGATTACTGCAACATAACAATAACTAAATGGTGTAAGTAGAAAATACATATTATTGTATATAGTAAAAGTAGTTATAGTGAGATAGTAGTATTCCTCTGTATATACGGCTACTTTAGCTACTTACATATTTACCAGCAGTGTGTATACTAGTGTCATGTCATAGATAGAAAAGCAGTAAGTGTGTAATAATAATGCAAGGGCAAAGGAAGAACCTCTCCCTTTTACGACATGAGCAATAATAAGCAGCAGAGGAAAATAATAATGCAGCATTGGGTACTTAGTACGCACATAAGCAACAAGAAGAGACTCAATAGTTTCAGAGACAAGACATAAGACATAACAATTTGTTCTGAGTTATTCTCTTTTATTGTTGAGCACAAGCAGCTTTCAATTACACCGGATGACTTTATTACACCTGAGCTATGCCGTGTCTTCACCGACTCGTCCTTCCTTCAGTATTCCTCTACAACCAACAGATAAATGCCGACGAGGTTAGAGCTCTATGAATAGTAAATAACATTCTCTTCACTCGCCTGTGTACGGAAAATTTCTGCGCTGGTGCAAAAGGCAAATATGATAATATGTAGTAGTAAATAGTTAGATAATCATTTACACAGGCAATAGTAAGAGTCAATTGACTTACAATTAGCGGAAACAACTAACCAAGTTTGTAGAAATGTTTTAACCAAAGTTCATAGTTCATGGAGATTACTAATTGGAACATGGAATTTTGTTTTTAATGATTTAAAGTTAAATTAATTGTCATTTTTGAATCTTTAAGGATTTCAAATTTTTGAGACAGCCAAACGAATTTCCTTCTATCATTTTTTCATCATAGAAGCAAATACACTGATATCTTCATATAACCTACTTGTCAGTAAGAATGTTTTATATGTACTCTGATTAGATTTTATATACTTGGAGCTTAAAATGATACGTTTCTAAATTTTGTAGGTAAATGGACATTTAGGTTTCTTAAGATTTGTGGAATTTGTCAATAAGTTAGTATTTTATATTGAATATATGAAATGAACGATAGTATATGTTGTATTATTTCAGTATGTATTTAATTTGCTTGTGCACATTAATCTGTGACGACAGGAGAATACAAAGCTGACCTCCACGGTAACCCTCATTGAGTAGAACAGTTGAGGAACTCTTTAGGTGGTCACAGTTAATGGTTGCCGACACTTGGTTTTCCAGGGGTTCTATAAATGTACCAACAGAAATTACCTCCTATGGTCTACTTCATTTGTATTTTGGTGTGAGGAGGAGGACAGGTTGTAATCCAAACTTGTAATGGAACACGATCAGCCTAACCATCTCCTATACATACTAAGTGTGATATTCACATTCGACTTTCAAATACTTGTCAAACAACACGAAACAATAAAAATATCTTTGTTCCTAATGATATTCTTTTCATAGCTTCATCCACAATTCACTCAATATGAGATTTGTCATATAAATATACAGCATATACATAAGTACATTTGAATAACTTGTACTGAGGCTTTTACAAATACTCCTATGTGTGTGGTCAACCAAAATACTAACAATCAAAATCAAATATTAAACTTAGCTACTGACTAATCTATCTGCAACATTCTCATTTGCACAACCATGGATTGTATCATCACACACGTACACTGACCACACCTCTATTATACAAAGATTTGTACCATCATGCATTGTGAATTATGCTGTGCAATTTAATACGCACATGTACAGCCTTATTTTTGACTCACCTGCTTATTATTGCAAAAATTGTATTTACAAGATTGGTAATTAATTTGAATGGAAGTTGTACGCATAAAAAAGTTTCATTAAAACATTTCCATAGCTAAAGCTAAAAAATATTTGGGTAGGGCGATGAGGTCATCAGCATGAGCACCCTGTCATGGCTCATGTGAATTCTGTCGAAGTAGTAAAAACTGGAGTAGAACGTGTGAACTATATTTGGAGACAGACAGACAGAGATGAGTACTTTTGTGTAATGTGGACAGCCAGGTAAACTTGTGTAAAGTAAAAGTAGTGTTGGTGAGACGAGCAGCAGGAGCAGGAGGAGTAATGGCAGTAGAAGTAGTGGAGCAATTGAATTGAATTGAATTCAAAGTCAATTCTGAAAGGTTTACGCGGAAGGCAGAAATACAAATGTCAATAACACCGCATACACAATGGAGACAGAAGAGATTATATTATTTGTTGGAGTTGAGTTGACTGTTGAAAGGAGTTTTCCAACTCGTCCAGACCAGAATAGTAAAATAGACGAGAATGGAATCGTAGAATGGAGGAGAATGGAACAAATAGAATAGTCTGCTACGATAGAATAGACGAGCAGAATAGAATAACATAACATAACATAACGCCAAGCCAAGAAGCATCGAACAACAAAATACAGAAGAGAATAAGGAATTCAAACTTGAGTTGAAGTGAAGAAGAGGTTTTCTTTCATTCCTATTTTCCCTTTTTCAAAAGCCAAGAAGCATCAGAGTGGCAGAATCGAAATGAAATGATAAAAAACTTTTTTTCTTCTCTTACACTACTTTTCTTGGTTTTCTTTTTCACGTAAGCATAGTAGTGCTGTAGTAGCTAGGTAGTAGTAGGAGTAGGAGTAGTAACAGTAGTTCTAGTTGACATAGCTAAAGTGAGCTGAAATAATATTATATCTCTCTATACATACACCACTGCACTATTCTACTCTTAATAGTATTTTGTATGCACACATCGGTAATATATATAATAGTATAGTAGTAGCCACATAGTTGCCATGTTCTAGATATTATGTAACATGTTATAAAAAGTATTTTCCTATATGGTAGACACAAGTCCAGGTTGTGTGTGATACAAAATACTCTCGTATATTATAGTGGGTGACTTAAAGAAGATGGATGAGAAGCCTCGAAAAACTCAAGACTCAACTCATGTGACTACCCTTTGCTTTACTTTGCTTCACTTTAAATGCACTCATACACACAGAGAGAGGCTCGTCGAAGACTACACAATGCAAAAAATACAAACTAACTTGATATATATTTTTCTGTTGTTGCTGAACAGCACAATACAATACAATTGACAATTCTAAGCTAACATTAACAGTACAGAGTACAGTAATAGGGAGAGCACAATGAAAACACAAAGAAGTATAAAAATTTTCTTGGGATTCCTTAAAGCTCCCAGAAGCAAACATCTTTCAGTTCCTGCAGCATTCTAGTAACGTACTAACTGGTGGAACCATAATCTTATATGGGTGTCTGGTTTGTTTAGAGTGTACTTTATATTATGGACTGCTAAAAGTTTTTTAGCCGTATTGTGCTGTAGATTAGAATTAATGGAAGATACTACTTAATATGTGAAAGGCTTGATTTTTCTTTCCCCTGCTTCTTTTCAAATACAAAACAAACATACCTTCCTATATTTCTTATTTGTACACAGTACCGCACATTACATAAGTATTTCTAAGCGAAGAAGGTAACGAAACATTTACAAACAATTCATAATCCAAGATTTAACCTTAGTTAACTTTCTTTTCAACTTTGTAGTACATGATTTGAGAGTAACAATACCACTTTAGTCGTCAAAAACAATGTAACATCTTAATATGATTGAAAATAAAATACCTGCACGATTATGGACTGAATTATGATTTACTATTAGTGAGAGTTTTAAAAACCAAAATACAACCGATATAAGTATAGTATGAGGTACACAATGTAGTAGATGCATTATGTGATGTTATTGTTGAAACATTCGGTTTTTTCGGACATTATATTGATGATAAAAAGATTTGATACACCTACTATTCTATAACTGGGTATTCTTTGCATGTACTACTGTAGTAGTACCTTTAGTCAACTGTCAATAGAACTGTGACTTTAAGAGGGATTGTGTGTGCCAAGAGTTGATAGACAGATAGAAGAGAGCTTTGTGACTCAAACCAAATCGAAGTGAACTATTGAGAGGAAAGCATTCACAACGTATAGAAATACATCGTTAGTAGTTATTATAATGCAGTTTACATTGCATTATTTACATGTGTTGAGTTGGAGAGTAGAATTTTCTTGAGTTTTCTAACTAGAGTAGACATTGCAGTTGAGATGAGACTTGAGAGCTGCTTTGATTTGTGTGTGTGCAGTAAGGAAAGAAAGGAGTATGTGGAGATTGCAAACGAAAGGGAACGAGTGTGCATATTGAATTGTAGTTTTGAGTTTTGTGCATGAGTTCTGTTATCGGGGGAGTGTAGTGGACCTATTGTTAACATTTGGTGGGACACAAAAGCCAGTTGGAATCGCTCACAACTCATTGTCCTCTGGACAATATGCATACAAACGTCAAATGCAGACAACAGAAACAGAGAATACCTTCGATTCGTTATATGTCATGTACTTTAATAGCAGAAGTAGCTTTCGTTCCTTTTTTACTTTTCCGCAATTGCCATGTGAAACTTTTGTACAAATCCAGAAGCGTATCATGCAAACTATATTGACGAGATTTTTAAAATTTATGTCCTTTTCGATACAAGCTTAATTGCTCTGATAAGATTAAGCATTGTTGCTAACTTTGTCACAAAACGAATTAACCAATGAATCTGATTATAATTTGTATTACATAAATGTACTGGTACATATTATACCAATTTATTGGCAGTCAAAAAAATAATTGTGTTGAATGTGGTTTGGAAGCTAATAAGAATTTAATCACAGTATCGCATTAAACTATTTGCATCATACTACAGGTTCCGTAGTTGCGATAAAAATTGGTGTACGAAATTTCAGTCTAATTATTAAGTGGACATTTATAAATTAATTAGGTATGATTTATTATTATTAATTAATTATGATAATGTAACATTCATGCACATACGCTATTTGCGCCCTACAGGAAATAAAACAAATAAACAAATTGTAAAAATCAAATCATTTGTAATATATTGTTCATGATATTATGAAGAATATAAATACATATTGAAAAATGTTTACAGGAAGAGTGTATTTTTATTATAAATTGATTGAAAAGTTCACAGCGAATTATTTCCAGTTTTAAAACTGTACTGTAATCTAACGATCTGCATCTACGTTTATTTTCAAGTATAAGCTATAGACATTGACAATGTGTTGTAAATGCATTGGCAGGCAGCAATAATTATGACATAGGTAGAATTCAAATTAGAGGATTGCATCACTTCATTTCTAGGGGATTATTGGGTTTGTTTTTACACTCCAGTTGAGATTGGTTTTGTAATTCACCCTTGAAGCTTATTTACCACTTTCCAAGCTTCAGGCAGAAAAACTGTCAGAATTATTCTCCCACTTTGACATTGGGGAAGCTTGAGCCGTCCTGCCTTGAATTTTGAGATACGAAAATACCACATTTCTTTCCTTTTTCCTGTATAACCCCTTTCCATTCATCCCACACACTACAACACTGTCTTTCCCTTACAGGTCCTTTCTCTCAATTTCAGCTGACTGAACTGATATTTTCCCCCATTCTAACGCTTTCATTAGCTTGTGGCTCCACAAATCCCTAATTATATTGTCGTAATATTGTTTTTACCTTCAATCCTTACTTAAATAATATTCTTCACGAACCTTTATAGTAATTGCATACGTATTCAGTAAGGTTTAATTTGGCTTTATGTATTCCAGATACGAATTATTTTCTTAATACAAAATCTGAAATGTTACATCTAGGTACTAATCTATGCATTTCACATAAATCACTTGGTTCACTTGAAGATATTTTGACTATGTGAAATGTTTATTTCATTCATAGCCCTGAGAGAGTCTGGTACAAGATGAAAACATGTTAGTGTACAAGGAAAGGGAATGTAGAGCGTTTATTGTGCGCAAAATAAAAGAGTGCCATTGCTATGTGCTAAAAAGGAGAGTAGTAGGAGTCGTATGCATTAGGAGAGGCAACGGCAACAACTCTGGTCGTGTATGCGAAGCCAAAGCCAGACGAAATGTGTGGAAGCCATTAGAATCACATCGCAAATTCGCCAATCATACATTCCCTTGTCCTACATCAATCTGACAGGCTCCACTCTATTCTTCAGCAGTGTTATATTCTGTCTGCACATTCAATCCATCTGTAGACACACATCCCCCAGCACAGACTTCACTAAAGGCAAAACACAAACACCACACTACGAACGAACGAACAAGGTTTTATATTTTTTACTTTGAAAGAAAGCATGCTTTCCTTTTCTTTATGTTCTCCCAGAGTTATTTCTTCCTTTTCCAAACAGCTAGCACATTCCAGTTCTTTTCTACGCATTCACTGTTTGTACTACCATTACCCCACAACACTACACCACTGCTAAACGTACACATATTATTATTATACCTATACGTTTACTTATTTTCTTGTAAAGATTCTTATAGTCTTTATATGCCACTACTGTGCTCATTGTTGTTTGTTCACTGCTATTTGTACTATTAGTAAATACTATTGCCATTTGTATTGCATACGTTGGTGCTTTACTGAAAGGCTAACAATAGGCAAAAGAACACAGAGTACAAAATATCAAAGAGCCATGCCTCAATAAACTATAAGGTACCCAAAGTAAAATAAAGCAAGTCAAAGCATACTTATTCTCTAAAAGTAATAGTACATAGGTAGTAGTAATACACTAAACACATAGTCCATTTACTTGTGTACAGATATATTATTTTGCTTAGTATTTTCTATTTTGTGCCGTAGCAGTTATTTTATACTGCGCATTGTATTGTTGGCCGATACAATGCACAATTGTGACTGAGTGAGCTTTCTTCTTTTTCGTTTCCTGTTCTGTTCCCCGTGGCTTCCTTTAAAACTTTTCTCTAGTTCTGCTCTGTCTGCTGCGATGTATATTATATGAGTCTTCATAATATAATATGTCAGTTCTTTCGAGCAGCATCTCCTCGTGGTATTACTGTAGTAGTTCGTACTATTTATATAGCTTAAAATTGCTAACAATAATGTAGTACAGTAAAACAGATTCTGTATTATAGTAAATACAAGCAGAATATTACAACATGCACACACGTAGTACGGTATATACTAATAGAAGTGGAAGAACGAGTGGCACAATGAGAATGTCCAAGATAAAAGGAATAAGAAGCTAGATATAGTATTTATTTATATGTAGAGTAGGAGCGGAGAAGAAGCAGAAGGAAATGGCTTCGTTTCCAATTGGAGACAGAGCTTTTTCTTTAATTTAACAGAGCAAGAAGAAAAGTTAAGAGACTATGCACACAAAAACATGAAATGTTACGAAACAGTTATTCTGACAGCCCATTGTTTGCTCACTGTGTGTTCTACAGTAGTATTTACTCTAAGTAACAGCAAATGAAATGGACTTCTGTGTATACACTCAACCAAAAAGACTATTGGCTGAAATCTGCCAAAGCAAAGGATAACAAAACTTAAGACTTTTACAGAATCATGGAGGTATACCTACTACTAACATAAAGGGATACACCAATGTTCACCAGCTCCTCTAGTATATGATTTAACAAAAAGGAGACTACAGATAGTAAGGAGCTTTTGTTTCAAAAATACTTTTCTTATTGTTTCCCATGTATAGTACAGCTACGGATTAACAATAACAAAATGCGGTAGGGTAGTTATTACAGATTATGATTAAAGGCACGCGCTTTTTAGTCCTATATAGTACTTTCAAACCAAAATCAGCAACTTTTGTATCATTTTATTGACTAAACACTAAAATAAGTTACCTAAAAGCTATTCTTCATTAGTACAAATAAGGGCTAACCACAACTCATTACTTCTCATGTTAAGACATCAAGTGATCACATTCAAGAGGCTATGCAAGTTCCATAGAAGTATTCAGCAAAGTTAACCTTTTTCACAAGAATTAGGTACTCTCGTGAACTTCATTTTTAATCAAGCTAAATTTTTATAGCTACTAGTATTACATTGTAACAATAATAGCAAAAAAACGTATGCTTAGGCAAATCATTCGTTGAAAACACTTTTATACTACTTAGGTGATGTACACTAAACACATCTCCAGCCGCTGGTGGAAAAACCTCGCGATCCTGCGATCCAGGATACCGGGAAATTTTCGGCTTCGCCGAAAATTTCCTTGTTAAAACAGTGGCAAAAATTAAAATTTGCGAAAAACATACTCGCAAATTTTTGCCAATGTATTTTGTGACCAAAAAAATCGGGAAATTTTTCTAGGATAGCGGG
>JABASD010003591.1:0-19177 GCA_019776165.1 Pogonognathellus flavescens | reverse complement strand
CAGTTTTTGGTGTGATATAGATTTTAAAATAATAAAATATAAAATAATAAAATATAAAATAAAATATTTCAAATCACCTATCGGTCTTTTTACATTTGTTACAAATTGTAACAGTTTATTGTTAGTATGGTTATCGTCTCATAAAAATAATGTTTCTATTAAATTTGCACAGTCCCGAAAAAAAATTAACCAATATTATATGACTAAAATAAAAACAAAGAGACTGTGCCAGCTCCTTACATTATTGTTACATAAACTATTAGCAGACTGGTTCAATGCAAGGTACATGTCGCTGAATATTTTGTCTCATGTCTCATTGTTCCTTTTCCACAAACTCTGTGCATTAAATTGAGTAGCAAATTAACACAAACCACACTATACTGTTTGGATGTTGGTAACGGTAACATTATTACATACACTCAACCATTAAAATATGTGTTTAACTTAACAATACAAGAGAAAACAGTTGTACACTTTATTGGAATCATTTTAAATTCTAAGTATGAGCCCAGCCACAATAGGTTTTTCAAATCCAGTCATTCACTCGAGCAGTCTATGTTACTCGAGAATTGCTGCGTTTTTATGGTGCATAGTCGCCTTGTGCACAGACAGACGGCTACGTGAACTGTAAAGACTCTACGACTATAAAACATACCCCTACTACATTTCTCTCATTCATCTTCTGTCTTCTAAACTTTCCTACTCGTAAAAATCAGTTTACTAAGTATTTTACTGCATTCCATAATTCGTCATGTTTCATTATTACTATTACGTAATCATTATTGACACCCATCACATAATCAGAACCAGACTATACATAAAAATGAAACTGATTAAAAGTTAATCTCAAGACTCGCTGAAAGTGATTTCGACAGCTAATTTCAAGCTACAAGTTAATTGATATAATTAAAGTAGTTAGCCATTCAATTACATCATTGTTCAGGTAAAACCATGAATTGATATTCTCAAAATTGGGGTGTGAGAAAGGTAATAATTTTAGTATACACAGTCACATTTTACTAGAATATAAATGTAAAGAGATATAGTAAATTAATATAAAATATACATAAGCGTACATGGGTATTTATTTAAAATATTATAAGCATAGCATAATAAATAGTAATTTACATTACAATTAAGATGGTCAAAGTATATCTACTATACCAGCCTATATGTATTCCAATCTCATCAAATTCACACTGTGGATTCATCAGCTTGCGTCATTTATTTTAGTCACAAATTCTATTAACGATTAATTATGACATGATGCAGTATTATGTACATGTATTTAGAAACACGAAGTACTTTTTACTGATTTATTACATTCGTTTTAAGACTAATTTTTTATCTCATAATTTTGTTTGAGAGTTAGTAGGTTCTGTATCTTCATGTTTCTTTGCTGACGCTGACGCGCTTGTAGTTCTCAATGGGATATTTGTCGTTAACGGATCTTCGTCTTCATCTTCTCCCTCGTCTCCTTCATCGATTACAGTTGGTGTATGAACGACATCTGAACTTCTTGGATTGGCAGACGTTGATGCGTTTTTCTCGAATTCATATAGATCTTTATCAGTCTCTTCTGCTACTTCGGGGATTGGCATAGGCATGAATGTTGATCCCCTTCTGGAGACTAAGACGGGAGTTCCTGGATTTGTATCTCCCATGGTAGACTCATTTCCTCCGGGACCGGGCCCACTTCCATCAGACCCGATTGAATGTCTGGGCGAGTCAAATTTGGCTTGTTGAAGACTCTGTAGAGAACCTCTTCGGGATGAGGTTGATCCTATGCTATCACGCTTAAATAATCCTATTACGGTTGGTATCTTAGCCTGACCTCCGATTCCGCCTGAATGACAACATTTCCAATTTTCAGAGACAAATTCATGTGACCATGAAACATTTAAATAGCTCCATACTACAATAAATCAGATAAATGTGCCGATGTGACAAATCGTACCCAAAAATGTATTTGTAGGGGAATTATAAGCCAAATATTCTTTATTTGACGACCATGCAGGGAATTCGTTTTGCCGAATGGGGAATCCACTAGCTTCGTATTCTTCATCTCCCCTTTTCCAAGGAAGAACTGACTCCATCGTAGTTGGCGAACCATTGCCTGATTTTCACAAAATTATATAAAAAATCATTAATTACATATTCATTAAAGAGCAGCAAAAATCATATCAGAACTTTGAACCTAAAAGGTATATGAGATAAAATGTTTACCATCTTCATCGCGAGTCACTCTGCGTGCTGGAGAGACTCCTATAATGTAACAAATATATTTTCATGAGACACCAAAGCACAAAAGTTATACATGAGTTTAAGTAGCTATTCACCAAAACTGTTCAAACCGTGTTATTTTAATTCGTTTTAGTAGCGTTATGCAAAATTGCATATTAGTAAATTAGATTAGATTAGGGATTTATTGTTATACCCGCTTTACATATTTTTCTCGGAGATGGGTATACATACAAATCAATAGATGGGTACATTAGTTTAGGTATTATGTTAATGTAAAGTACTTAAGAAGTACTTTTAGCTATGTAAACTAGTTATGTAACATCATTTACGTATCCTTCAATGAGCCGTCATTATCAAAAAATGAATGACAAATTATTTGCTTAATGTAACACATGCATACAGATGTTATTAAAGATTGTTCATAAAGACTAAGCGTCTAAATGTAGTAGGTATGTAGAGTAGAATTATTATTTATTAGCATCATTTCCTCCATTTACTGTGTATATAGTTTCCTGTTGGAATGATTATCTGCAGGTACATAGTACTTATTATCATTGGTTCCTATGTGAAGTTGCAGGCAGCCATGCAAGTGCCCATGTGAAAATACACGAAATTTGCAAATTGTTACCCAGTCTAGACAAAAACCGGTAAGCATAAAAAGTATGAAGTGAAGCTTAATGATAAATGCACCATGTCTAGAGTCTAGCCAAAGCCAGATAGAGAAGATAATGAATCATTGCATACGAACGAACCGACTCTGTTTGCATTATTTCATTCTTACCATCAGCATTTCACGAATGTTTGAATGCATTCATGACATAATGTTAGCGATCAGGATATACATCATGAAATGCTGTGGCTCCGAACCAAACTGTTTCGTAATGAGGGTTAATATTTCCAGTTCTCTTTAATGAACTGCACATTGTTCCCATTAGTAGATACTTAATTTATCCCGTTTATATATCGATTTCAACACGCCAAAAGATTATTTCCATTTCCATGAGTGCAGCGAAACCCATAAGCCACTCTTAGCTTAGCAAAGAGAAAATTCCAGCACCCGTAAAAAAATGATTGAAATTAGGTTGGATTGGATAGTAAAATTTACGGAATCGATTATTTGTATTTGAGTTTGGATTTGAATTTGAATTTGAATTTGCAACGGTGGCATTAGGATCCCTTCTCCAGGGTAATGTGACCTCGGTCATAGTGGGAGTGTCATCGTAGTCTAGTTTGGACTGACGACGATTCTGATGTCTGTGTATTGGCTGTGCATTGTGCGGGTAAGCTGTTTCCATGTAAGACTTCATGCTACTACAACTGGATTGTGACCAGCGTCTCTCACTCCAATCCTTATGGTAGTCACCTGCTTTTTTGTTTAGTCAAATTCTGTTTATTTTTCTTCAACCACAAACTGTTTATGTTTTCTCTATTACAACACACTCAATACATTGAATTCGCTGTAAATATACCATGGCTCGTATATGCGTAGTACACAAGGAGCTGTCATATCAATATCAAACTTACTTGGTGGTACTATTTGTGTTTCCAATGCAGACGATACAAGTTACTTTAAGACAAAATTGCATGCAATATGTAGTATAAATAGTAAAAACTTCTCACTACAGCTACAGCTCTGAAATATATTTGCATCTCCCAAAATGAACACATCGTATCAAAAATGAATGCGTATATATAGTGGTGGCAACTGCGCAGTTTTTTACCAACAGTGCTGTACGACACTGTAGAACTTTGCTCTCGTTTCCATTTCGGATCTTTCACGTTGATACATTTTTCGTTGAATATAAAATTTTGCCCTGTCTCAAGGAGTTTGACGCAGAGATATAATACAATAAAATCTTCTAACTTTATATGAATACAAAGTTTTTTAAAGAGTTTAAAAGAAAATTGTAACTTTTACAGTTGGAACGTTCAACCTTATTTTCTCTGCTTGTAACAAATGAACTAGGTAAATAAACATGAAGTTTGATTGGGAAAATGGTCTTACTTGAGCCTCCTCCAGCTATAAAATAAATGCCGACATCTCCGTCAGTTCGATCTTCACTTGGATGTCTTCTTTGTACTCTTTCATCGGCAATACTGAACACAGGGTTATCGTACTCTGTAACAAACACATACATTGGGAATAAATAGACACTACCACTTAATTTGTATACTATTTCTGCAGTGCATGATTTTTGTGTATGACAAGACAATAAAAATGTCAGAATTCGATTGCACATTATATTACCTTCGTTTTCACCCTCACTAAATACTATTCTTCCATTGGATATACCCCCATCACCCTGAAAGTAAAAAAATTCATATTTAAAATCTCAGTTAGTAAATTATCCATTCACATACTGATATTTGTACATAGCCAGGGAGCTTGTGAGAGTTTACATGTCTCTCTTACGTTAAGGGTTACTTTACGTTATAAAAATATATGTTGGCAATAAATCCTTATGGTTTTGGTCCATAGTGACTGTACTAGTGCCCATAGTCTGCAGACATCCATTATACAAATAGTAGAGAACTTATTTCTCTTTCCTATTCAATAATTTATTTAGTTGACGAAGAATCCTCGGTTAAGTTGAGACTTCAGTCTAGACTGTCTCAAGGAACTAACTGATTAAATGGTTAACCTGAAAGAACCGTCACGTATTCACTTTGTTTATAGATCTTCGCATGGAATGCTTTACCGATTCATTATATAATCATGCTTGACTAATTATAAGGTAATCAAGTTATAATTACTGGTTTGCTGAAATGTGAACTATAAAGATAAGACATAATTCATCACGATTTATGCGATGACCTGGAAATTAAATGAGAAAATACTTATGCAATTTAAAATGTTTTTTTCGATTGCAATACTAAATGCAGTTAGAACTGGAACCAGGCAGAAGATCATAAGTTGATCATCAATAAATAAGGCTTGAAGATCATATAAAAACTTTGTCTTATCATCATCCAATCATTCATACAAGAAAGATGATACCTTTATAAAGTCGCTATTGAGATTGTCTTTCTGATTCGATTAAAATCTTAATTTGAGTAATTGGTATCGAAACATGCGAGCATTTCTCAGATGACGTAAACTTAGATTTTATACACATGTACGAATACCATAACCATAATACAATTATATCTACATGCATTAGGTATACACGAAAGTAAAGTATTGACAACAACATTTATAACCACACAAAAACGACATGCTTCATTGCTTACCTTGGCACCGATTCCAGTTCGTCGTACTTTATTGGATTTCGATGCCTTTTCGCTAACCATTTTCTTGAAATTCATTTGAGTTTTGTAATTAACTTGTGGTTGCATTTCCGTACCCAAATCCTTTTCATGAACAGCGTGACGGCTGTAACTCAGTCTTCGGTGCTAATAAGAAACAAACATCAATTTAATCTTCTCTGGATAGAAGGATGAATTATTTTAAGCATCTGAATTAAATGCATAGAAAATCAACTTACTCTTCTGTAAGGTTTATACAACTCTTCAGCCAAAAGATGATGTATTTTAGCATCCGACATGTCTTTTCTGGACAAGCTGTATTCCAATTCTTGCAAATCCAAATTCCAAGTATCTACATCCGCTTGTTGTGGCAGATTTCCAGAGCTGAGAATAGTAAATGAATTACATACACAAATACCATAGCCTGAATGTTATCTTTAACTTACTTTTAAATATCTGTTTACTTATATGCATTTAATTAAACATAAAAATTTTCGTTAAAGAAGTAGTGGCTGTAAAAACAAAAAATAAATACGCACTCTAACCTTCCTTGCAAATTGTTCAGCCCATTTCCGAAGTTGTAATTTCTGATAAGAGCAGCCATAGATTCCGGTGAGAGTTTGTTAAGGTTGACATTACTAGCCCCAGGAGTACGGTTCATCATATCCATTGCATCTCTCATTGTCAACTTAGAATAAGTTTCCAAGATCTTGGGCTCAGCTCCTTTCAAATCACGAATAAGACAAGGTCGAATGTACGCGTTATCAAAGTTCTTGAATCTGAAAGCAAAGAAGTTACATTAAAGTACTCGGCATACTTAAACATGTACTTTTAATTCCTTTGGTACTGTGGTACTTTAATTATTTTATAACAACAATGGTGCTATTTACATTTTAATGGCTTTATAACTGCAAGACATAATCAATTCTACTTCACGTTGCTGATATAGTTACACATTTCAACACGTACCACGAATTCAGACTAACTAATATGAGTAACCTATGTATAAGTTATTGTAAGTGTAAAGAAAGTACTGACTTGTCTCTCAAGTTGTAATGACCGAATTGCCCCACAAGACTTTCCAACACAGCCATCGTATGATCCATCAGCTACAATTTAGAAAAACAGAAGAAATGTTTGTTAGAAATGACAAACAAATAGTTTCATACACCTTAGGCGATTTTAACAATTTGTTTATGTGCCACAAAAAGGGGAGCAAAAGCAGGTGTTATATAAATAGATCTATTGTATGCTTTAGGTATTTTGTAGGTAAAGAGTTTTCTTACCCGTTCATGAATTCGCTCATTCATTGTCGGTTTTCGCTTCTCTGCTTTTTTCACTTTAAGCCATTCCACCAAAGGTTTTATGGTTATTCCCTACAAACATGAAAGTAAACATCATGAAACATGAACATGAACCAAGACTGTGAATTTTCTGCATGGCAATTTGCATTATTGATTTTGTGTTTGAAGGAGAATAGGACAAAAACCCATTTCCGAAGTTGATGGAAGTTTGAGAGACTCAATATAAAGCGAAATGAATGAATATTTTTGCATCATTCACCTGCACGAATACAGTGAAGTAGATGACAGTGATAGTTGTGGTAATAAACATCCGCCTTAGCTTTTCGTTGCAATTCACGGCATCAAGTTTAATCAGTAAGACCAAAGCAAAGGCAACAGCTCCACGCAATCCTCCGTAGGACATAACGAACTGATCAACTTTGCCTAACTTATGTAAGCGGAATCGATTCGCCAACGCGGAAAGTACGATAGTACCTGTAAGATGCAAAAAATTGTTAATTTTTGCTCAATTGACTGGAGTCGCTGAGTCCATTATGTTTCTTGGCAGTCAATATGAAGGAAAGACAGGGAAATGAGTCAATTCGTTATCTCCTTAACAGACTTAAATCAGGTCGGTAAGTATAGTGTCTATATTAGGCTTGAGACAATATTATAAGATTCCAGCACATACCAATCACACGATATACACTGCAGAATAAAATTGTCGCTCCGATGAACATCCAATTCCAGTCATGTTCGTCATGTATGGTAGAAACTCCGAGGAACATGAAAATAATTGTTTCCGACGAACTGCTTAACATTTTCATTGCATATTTCACGGTTGTGTGAGATTTCTGTGAAATATTTGCCTCCACATAGTTTTTCATGGTGATTCCACAGAACGTAATCCTGATTAAATAACAACATTTATTAATTACTGCTCTAATGATATTTGCAATGCAGATAATATAATTTAATATACATAGATGAGTGGTATTTCGACACAAACGTGTTCTCTAATGTAATAGAAACTACAGCATTTATACAGTTTTGGAGAACGATGTCTGAATAACAAGAAATCTTGTCATTTAGCATTTCAATAATTGAATTACTAGAAAATTTACGGTGATTAGATTTACGGACTTAATAGTATAATCTACGCCCTTCTATGTTAATTAAAGGAAAGTCACGCGAAGCATCATTTTATAAGTAATTAGATATTACAGTAGGTATAATTTTTGTGTAGGAGGAGCTAGTAGTAATCTCCGAGTGGTAAAAGCTTGCGAAATTAATCGCAGTATAAGCAGAATTTACATAACTAACTTACGCCAAAATTCCGGACATATGAAACGTTTCCGCGCAGAGGTATGCAAGATACGCCATGACGAATATAAAAATTGGTTCGATAACTCTGACATGATTTGTAAAACGAGTGACAAAACCGGTAAGAAATCCCCAGATAATTCCAATAGCTGTTCCTCCTAAAGCAACCACAGGGAAGGAAGCACATCCTTTCAGAACTTCAATTGCAGTAACTTTGTCTGCGCCCATCACAGCATACTCTTCGAACATGTGGTACAAAACCTGAAATAGTTTAATACAAATCTTGACCTTCACGCTTGATTCTTTTATGTGCTTTGTTGTTGTTTTGGCTTTGTTTGTGGAAACTTTGTAAACAACTTCGTTTCCTTTTTTCCAAGTCTCAAATAATTGTTTCATAATATAATCTGTGAGTATCTGCAACTGCGTGCTTAATAAGTGTATATAATATAAAGTTCGGTATTATATCAATAAGCATGCATCCATACATAAATATATTACTAAGGGATATCTCCTTATATTATCCGAATTGTGTCAATTTTAAATAAATAAAAATTTGTAGATTGTCACTGCTATCACTATCAAGAAGTTTATTATCATGAAAATTTACCATCCGAATAAACATTAGTTTAGCATTTTTATCTCGTCTAGTTGTTTTTTCGTCTTTCCAGATAATACTTACAACTATAGTTGAGTTACAGATGAATTACCTGATTGCTACATTGCTAGACACTTAGACACTAGACACTAGACACATGAAATACAATACAGCTACATACACTTTTAGAAGAATGATTGGTAAGCAGTACACTTATATGCAAATATCCTACCTATAAAGTGTGCCAAAAATGTACCAATAAAATCTATCAAATGAACGTGCAATGTAAAAGGTAAGAAAAAGCTCGGGTAAAAGGGAAATATGATAGGCATCTCAATTTGAAAGCAAAATCATAGTCGTATCTTGAATACTGAATTACTACATCGTTGATTGTACACTTCATAGAACGCAATAATACAAAGAATTTAGAGTGCACTAGGCCAGATAGGCTGTGTATGCACAGATGGGACGAATGCATGGTACGGTCTTGTCTCATCTCATATTAAGTAAAACTGACACGAACGTACAATAAGAGAAAAGTTGGTAATGGGTCGACAAAAAATCGATGAGTGCGAAACTGAATATTTGCACGTATCAAATTGCAGAATATTCTCAGAAACCCCAGTTCTTAATCTTTTCATGCGGGTTTGTCTTGTTGCACATTCGGATGTACAGGGAAACTATTTTGCAGACCACAGCTCTGGAAAATTATTTTCTATTTGCATTCTATTCTAATAATAAACTGAGTTTATACTTTATACTAAATCAGAGCAACTTCAGAGAAGGAATTGCAAGAGTGCACTAATATTATTATAGTCAGATAGTATAATCAAATCTGCTGTCTACTTAACTTACATATATTACTATTATGTTCACTTCCTGCAAAAGTTAACACGTTGTGTCTTTTGGGAAAATTAATAAGGGTACTATAATGGTAATTTATCCTGCATTTATTGTTCCTTTCCAATAATAGGCTTTTTATAATCTAACTACCTTGAATTAGTTTAAACAGATGATTAAAACTATAATAATGCGAAATCATGAATGAAATATAAATGCTATCTTCCGACTCTATTCAAAGCAGGATGAAACTGTCTGTCACTTCAGGCATGTAATTTGCCTTTGTGGAGTATGCAGAATTGATATTTATTACCACCCAGAGAGTTGTAATTTAGCATACGTAGGTAGTTCTGTAGAATTGAGTGTAGGTAAAAGACTTTACAAATATCAAATAAATACATGAATAGGTTTACGGTGTACACGTGTAGTCTAAATCTATTTTGGCAAGGTATGTATTCAATCATACGCAACATAATATATAGTTTACGCAAAATTGAACAAAAATATTTAACAGAAGGAAATAAATAACGAAAGTATAAACAGTAGCCATTTAAATACAGTTTTGGACATCACGACACGAACTTGGCTACGTATAATGCTATAACTCACACCTCAGTACCCCGTATAAGTATTACAAATTGAATACCTCTATAGCTATTATGTCAACTTTCATTGTCTTCATTGTGTTGACTGTTATTTGACAATGAGCAAGCGTAAGGGTAATATGATATTGAGTGATATGACCGTAATTGGTGGATGCTTTGATGTACCTACACTTCATGTATTGTTCAGTTTTCATCCAATCTGACATAAGATCTAACTGCTTTCAATCAATACCGATATAAACTCTATTGAACTATGCACTTGGCTGATATTATCGGCACAAGGCAGACTGGGGCATGTTCGCTCATATGTACAAGTCTTTTATTATTGCGTATTAGAGTACATAACATGTTTTCCAACAAATTCACTTCGACTATCAAAGACCGCTTATTTTTTTAAGGCTATTCAATTTATGCGGTATACCTATATAGTCAAGTCACTTATGTATTTCAGAAATTCATCGTGAACGTGGAATAATGCAAAAATACATTCCAGATACTTACTACGTACTTCAAGGGTCGATTAAAACATTTTTTAACCAGGGAACACATATGTGTTTGTATCTACTGCACTTGGTTTTTATTCTGTACGAGTAGGATTGAGACAACCAAATAAATTGGCTTTATGAAGTAGTAATGGCCATTATTGATATTATCAATCGGTGGAAATTAATCATTTTTAAGGATTATAGGGTTTGGACATCAACCTCACATTACATGCATAAGCAGAATCAATTGCTTATCTAAAATATCACTTCTCTGTCAATATAAATATGTACCAACATTAATTATGATAGCAGTATCAGGAATCCTGTTAAATCGGCATAATTCACACACAATTGTGGGTTTTTACTTACAACAGTGACAGCATCGTTCAGTAGGGATTCTCCAAACACGACAATGTATAAAACTTCATTGACATGGATTTCTTCAAAAACGGCAAGTACGGCTACCGGGTCTACAGCGGAGATCAAAGCACTAAACAGTAAAGTCTGCAGTAACGGAAGTTCTATGGCGAAAAGGTTCAATTGGCCAAGTCCCCAAAGAGATAAACCTAAAAAAGTCATAAAATAATGTCAGTATTAAGGAATGTGCATATAGTACATAAGCATATAGGAAATACTTATAAGTTTCTGTTCTGGGTAGGTATGTATATAACATGCTCCACATTCCACATACTGTGCATTTGGGAATATAGAGAATTATCTCAGTTTATTTTTTCGATTGTATGCAATATCAGCTTTGCTGGTTAGGAATAGCAATAGCAAATGTAAGTCTATGTCAATTGTTATTTTGAAAGCGATTGAGAATGTTTCTATTGTAATATTATTCAAATTACCAATGGAAAAAGTATTCCACAAAGTTCCAACGACAGCCATAAGCAAAATAGTTCCCAAGTTGTTGAAAAACAGTCTGTTTGGCATGAAATATCCAGCATCCAATATAATCGGCGGTAGCATGTAGTTAAAGAAGATCTTTGGCGTCAGCGGTGACACGTGCACGCTATTCGTATGGAAAAGCAAAAGCCCAATGACAACTCCAACCACAATCAGCAAACAGGATTCTGGAAATATGTGACTTAATTTTGGAGCCATGTGAAACCCTGCAAAATTAAAAAAGGTCAATTTAATTCAACATTTTAGAAATTATATGGTTAACAGATGTAAGCATGTTATTAATTTCATATATGAAAACATGTCAATCTTGTATGAATTTGAATTGTATGCTGACTAGGTGTATCAAATGTTCCACTTTGAATCTGTGTTTGTACATTTCAACTTGTAAATTGTGTAATAGCACTATACAATGATATTCAAAATAATTATTGTTATAGTCTGAACTACAATACGAAGGTTGATTGGGCTTTTAGATAGGTATTTTAGTCATTGTAAAGTTTGTGATGTGATTTGCAAAGCTTATAATATTTTCTTACTCTCGAAGATAGAATTGACTTTGCACATAACATTTAGAACAGTCTCATTTATATGTTAGGTCATTAATCATTATGATTATTGTTTATTATTTATTATTTAAAGTGCACATGAATGTGTAGAGATAGTTTATACACTTAATTGGGTGTATATTTTAATAAACGCATGTAGTACTCGATATATACAATACCATTGTCACTGTCCCTCTTTCTTAAGATTCTTATTTCATTCCAGCTACCATTACACAAATAAATGGTAACTGCATGTAACCATATTTGTGCACATTAAAATGGATTTTACAACAGTAAGGCTACAAAAATATATTCCACATAAATAAGAATGTAAATATGAATAAGCTTTTGAAGCTCTTTACAACCTGATCCTAGAAACTAAATGATAGCTACACTCACAGGAGGCACTAATAAAATTCAATGCTATTTTTGCTATTCAGCAAAAGTGAGACAGACGATGAATGATTAAACAAGTCTCAATAAAATATTTAGTACATCTTACCCTCACTCACCTAACTATCTGTTCCTACCTTTTAGTACAAAAGTACATTCACTTCCAGTTGAATTATTATGATTGCAAGTTGCAAGCATATACGGCATTCACTACAGAAAAAGTTTATACCTATCTGCTGCCTATGCAAAGTGCAAATCAATCTTTCGTATCAATTCATTCTGCTTCATGAATTCTCCTTGTCTTGTCACTTTATTTTCATTTAAGCAAATTATAGAAGTACAGATATACCCACCCAACTCTTAACTCGATACCCAGTCAACCTAATCAAAGCAAATCAAATGTCTCACAGGAATTGAATTCTAAGTAATGACAAATGTCAATGTTATGATACTGCAAGTAAGAAAGTGGTGCAGTGAAATCCTTTCTACTCAGGGTACTACTTATATCCTACACACACTCATATCTTTTTCTGCTTACTTAAGCATTCATACACATAATATTAATTGGAACGAACTTTATTATCAACATTGCAGATCGTGTGATCTTGTTGTATGTGGAACGAATCAAGCCGAAAATATAAAAATCACACACATATAACAACAAGAGCAGGTCATGGCTTCAAATAGTCTAACTGAGATTGCGTATTATTTTTCTGACAATTTCGTAGTGAGTTCAAAGTGTTATAGTAAATGACAATTGAAAATTACAGCGTTTATTTATAAGGATCTGATAAATTGTGGGACCCTGAAGGGATATACAAAGTGAGTGACCAAATAATTCCCTTGTGCCTGGGAATTCGTCTCATGAAACATCACACTAACTATAAATTTGGCTTTTGGATACTGTAGGACTTTTAGATTGCCAATTGAATGAAATAAACGTGAGTTTTTAGCAGCAATGCTTTTAAATGCGTAAGAAGGAAATTCGAAGAATTAATTACATCATACATTTTTTATTTCCCTACTCAAATGAACACTTCATTTTTGATTGAGTCACTTTTATATGGACACGTAAATACTTCCCTAGTAAACACTTATTCATTTTCTCAGATTTATTACTGTTGATAGAAACGGTCTTACACATTCTAATTTGTACCTACACACCTACATTGAAGGATACAACATTATTTTTCTTCTGGCCCATCATGCATCATCAGTATTAACGGAATTTGTGAAGTCTTTGATTTGCATCGTTCGAAGTACAATTTTCAGTTATTCATAACACGTGTAACATGAGAATAAAACGAGATTTACTTATTTGATGGGCATCAACTCATCTACCTGGCACGCATCACCTTGTCTAAAATAACAAAAATACTTCAATGTCGATAGTTTGAAGCTGCAATTGCAATTACCTGTTATTAGCGACAATATTATCATCGTTAACCTTGCGTAATTTTAACACTTACGCAGATAGCTACTTTTGTCTTCCCTTTTTTGTTGTTCGCCTATTTGTCAAAATGCCGTAACGTTTATTTTCACATAATCATCCACTTGTCTAAACTCTAATGGTTGGCCACCTTCATAATCAGCTATGGCAATAACATTAGCCTAATAATAAGTACCTAATTGCATCCGTTCAAAAACAGGAAACTTGTCATTTTTGAATATATTCGTCTATGTAGTTAGCTTAGTTTGATCATCTATATTTGTGTTCTTGTTTTTAGCTGCACAGATATATAAATAACTTGATTACAACTCACCCTTAAATCATTAACCCATTTTGATGATCTTATAATACATTTTTAATCATCAATTGTCCTAAGTATAGTTTGTATGGGTTCTATAAACTCTAACGTATACTTACAATTAGTAATTAGGTTGCTGCTACATTATTACCACTTCTAAATTAAAGCTGCCACATAACATTGTGTATCTCTGTCATGAATACCAATCTTGTCTTAGGCACTGTACACTGCAAAACAGATCTCCATATCATGTACATGCAAAATGGAAAAGAAACTGACCATGATTTGATTTATTTCCATATGACTGATACTGCAGAGTGCAGAGTACTATGATGGTGCATCAGGCTAAGGCTAAACAAATGAAGATATATACTCTTCGCAAATTGTGTGTGACAGAAGTCACGGTAGACACCATATAGGTATGGAAAAGTTGAGCAATCTTATTGCATATTCAGTTTTAATTTTTATATGCATTAACTTTTAACTTCCATGATATATTCACGATTGGATTCTGTAACATTCTAAATAATGTACACTTTTTACTACCCATGAAAACTTTGTCCATCGTATCTGTACTGGTATTGTTCCTGCATGCTATAAATATCACAAAGTTTAATGCACTGTAACAGCTCTTTATGTATTCCATCCAAGGGCTGCACTTTACGTAAACAATTACTATTTCTAAATTTTTACACTTCCATTGTTAAATCAATTATGTATCTGTTCTGTATATTAGTTTATTCACACCAAAGCAGCATGCATATTCCAAAATAAAATAATATAGCAATTTCTGACAGTCTGATTTACATTTACGAATTTTTCAAACGATATTACCATAATTTTGTATCATAGTCATAAAGGATGGTTTTCCTTCATATGCATGATATACAGAATATATAGTATTAGATAATATATGTTGAATATAGGGAATTGGACCATGAGTTCTGTCTAACAATAGCACTCCCCTCAGGTGCTTACAGCTGTCAGTTATTATAAAATATGTATTAGTATCAAGAAGTAGTAGTAAGCGAAACATGCAAATTCATTTACGTTTTCATTCATTTATAAACACTATCTACATATAGTGAGACGTCTAATATATAAGTGGATGTGTCTATGTTAGCAATATCCCAGCACATATTATAGGGCTACCGCTATGTAGTTTTTGCGAATACATTGTTATCAGAGAATCACATAGTCCTACAGATCCTCAGTTAATGTCCCATTTATTTCAATGCTAAGGAAAGTAAAGGTGATAGCGATGATGATAACAGTACTTGAAAGGTCACTTGAATTCAAGCAACGATAATTTTCTCGTTTAATGATATATGTATCTAGTAGTATGTGGTCATTTTGCACTACAATTTATATTGGTTATATGGTAGTTGATGAAATCCAGTAGCTATTGACATGCCACGGTGTACATCAGAAACCACCTGAGCTGTATCGATTTATCAATAGAGTTCTTTTATGCCATCTTGAAAGAAGACAATGAGAAGACCTATGTCTGCAACTCCAAGGCATCCTGTGTCTATATAGTCCACACAGTCCACCTAATACATAATAATATACTTCTTCATGATCTCGTGCTGTGTAGGTGAGTGGTAATGGAAATTGAATAATGGAGAGTCAAACAAGATCAGTTAGAGCAGCAGACACTTTAGTAATGCAATCAAAGCAAAAGTTCCTTTGAGTTTTGTATTCTTTCTTTGTGTTACTACATTCAAGTCTGTGTGTGTTTCTTTTGTAGTAAATACTTCTCCTCTACTATACCGACTGCTAATAATGTATCAAGTGCAAGTGTAGCTTGTCTGAATGGTCTGTACAATTTACAGTGCAGTAATTTATGATGGTAGGGTACCTTGTGCTTAGCTATCTGTCTACATTTACATAGAAGTAATTTTGTCTCATGTTGAAACAGCATGTACAGAGATACATGTAAGTAGCTGATGTAAAAAAATAATGAATGCAAGTCGGTCAATCCATAAGGTTGTTTATTAAAGCGCAATTAAATACTTGAAAGAATGCGAATGGAGAAAAACATGCACGATCATTTGCTATGATTTTCATTCAGCTGCTAATAATAAGACAGAACGTGGGACGTAATCAATCTTTATGTAAAAGGTGATCGTGGCTGTACAAGTTAAGCTCAACGAATAATAACAAGCACACATTATGAACGATCAGGTTCAAACTATTTTATTACTAATTAGAAGTCTTAATGAGCAAGAAAGCTGATCGTAAACGTTTTACTGATTATCTCTTTTAACATTTTTAACATCATCATTAATAGTATCTTCAGTTTCTTTCTAGGTCTCCATTAAATCAGAGAATATTACGTGAGCCGAAATCATAAAATTTGCATAAGGGGTTACTAGTACTAATTAGTCGAATATTTTCATGCTCGCAGAATTTATTATCCGAATTGCATTCAAGGGAAGTGTATCTGTACAATAAAATGTGGGGCTCAAATTAAATAGTCAAGTGCCGACCGTGCCGTGTAGGTACCGAAGCACCAAGGTGTCTCAACTTTAACTACGATGATGATATGATGTGTAATTTTTTTATTTTGTGATTATACATCACATACATGCACTCGTAACTGCCATAGCACAATTCATGGTCACGTAATTTAAGTGACTATTTTCAATACCAATTTAAATTCTAACAGCTTTTAATGGCACATCTGATGTAGTGCATACATATATAGAAAGGGAATTACATAAATGGAATTATTTGTGTATAAAATCTATTGTGTTTAACTAAACACTACTAAAAGTAAGAAATTGTTCTTTATCTCATCATACAATAGACAAGAAAGATGAGTTCAGCTATAAACAAGTGTATTACTGTAACCACATCTCGTAAAAACACCGGGACAGAAAAGAAATCACGAAAATGAAAAATATTTATGGCTAAATTGAAGTGTTATATATAACCTTGCATATACGTGCAACATCAAATCTACATGTGATGTATACCTAACTTTACATTAATGGTGCGGCCACAACCCATCAAGTTATCCTTAACAAAACCAGGATCCGACATTACAATTAATTTTTGTACTTTGATTTAGGTAAGTGTGAAATCGTAGTAACAAAAAGATGAAAAAATCAAGGTGAAGATACTAAGACAGGAAAGATGTGATGTATTGCGCGATGCAATAAAGTATTCTCTAAAAAATTGTTTCTTGCTTGAGCTGTAGTCTACAGAAGTAATAAAATCCATGGTTTACCGAGTTTGCTTAACAAGTATTTACGTACTTACAAAAACTGAGCTACAAAATATTATAAAAAACTATTCTACTGTGTAAAATCATGAACCGTAACTTTAAGACGGACATGTGCATCGTTCTTACGTAAATGTGTGCCATAACCATGCAATAATAGCCTGATAATGTGATAAACGAAGGCAAGATGCGGATGCTGTAGGCTTACACTTTGTACTTATAGTCTGAGATTTTTCCAAAAACCTGTACATTGTTGCTATTTACTATTCAGCTATTTCATCATAACCTACCACACATAAAGCTTAATGTACGCAAAAGATCTAATTAATAGATAACAAGATATTTGCTCATCTAATGTCTGTCTGAGCATTGTCTGACGATGTACTTACTGTTAAAACTAAAACACACAATTCATTAACAATACTACCATTATTCTTCCATTTCAATAAATACAGAGCACCTTCACTTATACCTACCTATTATACCAATAATTTACTTTACATATCTGTAATTGTATTAATTTTCATGATTATGCTTTTAAGTAGAAAAAATTTCACATAGGTAATATTGGTATTCTATTGTTACGTATCATAGAAATGCATCGTACAAGTACAGATCTTAATGCAATATTAAAGACGCAATTCCCAAATACAAAGACAAAAGTAAATTGCTTTAGTGACAGTAGTCGTTCCTCGTTCGTGAGTTAAAACTTTCAACATTCATATACATGGAACACACATTTAATAGCTTCCAATTGCTTATACGTGTAAGTTACTAGAATACTAAAAGCGTACCATTGTAAATGCAAAGAACTATTATGTATTTATAAATGAGTAGGTACTCTACTTTTTATTCACATCATGTACCTTTTTTCTCTTAAACCATTATATGCTTATTATATAACCGACTGAATTCTAGGAATAAATTGTAGGGATTCACCAAGCAAAGTATAATGTGATTGACATTTCTAATACCTAGTAAAGTACAAATTGTATTTTTTACTGTTTTTTAAGAAGGATGACATAATGGACAATCCCCTCATATTTGTGTATGTCAATACTAGAAAATACAGTCTTGATATAATATAATGTTTAAGTAGTACAAATACATTTATAGAATGATTAGCACTTGCATTCTGCGTATGTACATTATACTTAAAATATACTTGCTGTTTCCTTTTGTTTAACCGCATGACAATGGAATTAATATGTCGTTAGATAACTCATGACATTAAAATTGTTATTCAACTGTTATATGGTTGTAGATATTTGTTTGCTATACACTCAATCAATTTACTTGTGGAATGGATATAATATTGTAATTGCAAATTACATTGAAAACAGCAGTAACCTGCTAAAACTGATTTGAGACGCGTTTGCTTGTTCTTATATTATAAGCCAATTAGGGATACATAGCTTTTAGTAGAATTGTAATAAAGTATAGCCGTGCCACTATGTACTCAAGCTGAAGTAATAAAGCATGTCAACAAACATGAAATGTCGCTGCAGATTTTTTAAATGCAAAATGACTATTTCTTTTGTCTTGTCATGTTTGTCTGATTTATTTGTACATTTGGCGAAATAAGACATGCTTGGCTTTCCCTTAGTCGTTAATATACAAAACGGCAAGCTTGGGGCAAATACTTTTTCTCAAAATGCAAAATACAAAATGAAAATGCTTATGAAGCTTCAAAATACAAAATGCAAAAATACATTCTGAAAAAATTTTCTTC
>JABASD010003590.1:0-19191 GCA_019776165.1 Pogonognathellus flavescens | reverse complement strand
GGGGTGAGTCGCTGGTTAAAAAACGTACTAAAAGAGGGGGAGATCCCTCATTTTTCCGTTGTGCAGGTAGCGAATACAATACATATCTAATATTCAATTCTTTTCAAATAGTTAAAACTAAATTACTCGAAACTGTGTAAAAGGTATGCTTGAATGTATTAATGCAGTTACAATTATACTACATAATTTAAGAAATGTAAGGCAAGAGTAAGTAATTTATATTTGACAAACTCATGCTGTAAACAAACAGATAAATATTTCTTTGTACCAATTTATTACACAAAAGAATTTTACATTTCAGATGTACTCTGAAAAATATTTGTCTTCATATCCAGAAGAAGTAAATATATTACACTGTATATTATATATAGGGAAAATACATTTGTAAATACATGCGAATCAATATTTCTGAAATTTCAAAATCTTGCAGAACTTATTTTGAATTTGATCAAGATCCATAAACAAAGGAAGACGAGTGCAGCGAATAAAACGAGATTCACATAAACAAATGAGCAACACGATCGACCCATTCGTCCGATTTTCTTCACACGACTAGTGGCATTTGATAAAATTCCATGGCCATTGTCAAAAGTATCGTCTATGCCGGAAAGAAACTTATTTTGCTCTCGAATCTCAACTCCCATGTCTATGCTTAAGAATTTCAACTGAGACACTTTCTTCCCCAGTGAATCTGTATATTCGTCATTGGAAGCTTCCAAGGCACCTTCCCCCTTTGGTCTGTACATTTTACTCAAAGAATCCTTCTTGCTACTGTAAGTGCTTTTCACGGCATTTGAAACTGAAGATTGCCATGAATTCTTATCGCTCCCAATTACACCCTCCGAAGTTGGAGTTGATATTCGACGCATTTTTCAACGATTTCACAAAAAACAATTTCTAAAATAATATCTTGCAAAGAAATATTGCTCAAAATATCAAACAAGTTGTTCAAATGATTTCCTTAGAGACACTTATGTAAGTAAAAGTATTTGATTTGTCAGGGAGGTATAACTACCCTTGAATCTCAATTTTTCACTAGGTATCACTTAAGAATCCTCTACTTACTTAAGTTAGTATTGGTCTACAGTGTTGTAAAATAAATTCAAACAAATTCACTTAAAAATTCTGTTAAAGAAATGGATTTAGTTTGATATAAAATGTTAGAGAGAGAAACTTTTTATCCAAAAAAGAACTGATGTTATCATTATAACAATTGCCTTAAAGACACTGTAAACCGCATTATAATATGGAGTTTATATCAGAGTAATCATTTTATATTCTTGTAAAGAAAAATGGATGATTACCCGAAAGAGTAATTCATAATTATACAGTATAAATTACCGGAGATGTGAAGATATCACTCTCCCACCCACAAAAGACTGAAGAAAATGTACCTATACTAATTACTTCCAATGTTTTAAAATATGCGATTAGTTTAATTTACCTTTGTAAAGTCAGTTTATGTGAAGAAATGCACTGACTCGCAATAAAGACCGAGTTTGGAGTTAAGAAGATGATACTAATAAATACAAATGTCAACTCAAGTCCAATAAAATAATTCATTGTATTAATCTTCCGTATGCATGTAATACTACCGAGTAAGGGTGACTGTATTGGATCCGCATGACAAAATGATTATCTCTCTAAAATATTTCGGCTGATGCAATTTCTTTCAGAGTATTGCACTATATGCAGCTAATATTATCAAACAAGTAACTCATCTGCCTGTATTTGTATTCTCACATTTGCCATTTTGCCGTACTGAACTTTATTAGGTTACTTTCCTTTATTACGTTTTAAACTCCTTCATGAGTTAATTGACCCGATTTCACATCTCTGTTAAATTATGCAGATGTCGAGAAACTATTATACACTGTAAAGATATTTTTATTTCTTGTAATCATAAAATGAATACCAAAGACTAAATTCTCGTGTATTTACTAACAAACGTTTTGTTTAGTATGTATCATGTTATGATTGATGTGATTAAAGTTATATTATTCTCTTGTACATACAATATAGTAAATAAAATATTTACTCATGAGTAACTATTCTAAGGACGTTTGTGTGTATTGGAGGAATGACCGCTATCATTCGTGCATTCATTCATGATTAATGGTCTTGTTAGTCTTGTATACCTATATATATTATAACATATGTAGCTAATGGTTAGAATTTAAATGAACCTACGTGTCTTAAGATATGCAAATTCCATACTAGAAAATGTTGACACTTTTCTATGCATAACCTTCCAGTAATTCAGACTGTTTTTCTATACTATTGCCAGCACCAGCCACTTCCGTGGTTGGTATTACATAATAAATAGTACACCGCACGGACCGGAACTTTGTTAGACAGACTGCATGGTATACAAATGATTTTATCATCATTAATGGTAATTTCCACATACACAATGATGTATACCTATATACAGTAAATAAGTACCTTAATTGTATCTGTACCAGACACCAGGCAGTTGAGTGACATGCATGTCTCAATTTTTGTACAGCTCTTATGCTGCATTAAACTACGCGTTTGATAAACTCGAGAGAAACTGTCATGTCTTTGATCCTTTATTGACAGATATTCCAATTCTAATCACAGAATTTGCAATGCCAAATAACTCAAGGACAAAACAAACGCCAGTAACACAATTTGTATTCGCAATTGTCTCTAAATCATTTTGTGTTATGATTTCTATGTCTATCTACAGAAAATACATAGCACTACATGATTCTACTAACCTACTATTGTACCATGTACTGGAAGTACATAAAAATACGCACAATACAATACCATGCATACGTATTGTACGATTCATCATATTTGTGCTGATGCAATACTGCAATTTAGTTAGCTCAACCTTCCCACACCTTCAATAATTATTATCTACTATGTATTAGGGACTTCCAAAACATTGAAACAAAATATCGAGTACCTAAATGTGCTATATGAAAAAAATTACTTTGTTATCTCTGTCTGTTATAAAGCGCGTCTGTGTATTTCTGCGTGTAATTTCTCTGTATACGCACTGAGAGGAAACTTTAGTTTCCAACAAATTAATAATTGGCAAATATGTTTCATATGCGTTTTTTGTAGCCAACTGAATCACTAATAACTTACTTCTCATTATAGCTCTATAGCATATTACAATACATACATATACCTGTAGGTACTTTACGAATACTCATGATCCACATCTGCAGACCAATATAGGTAATTTGAAAGTAAAGTATGGTTTAAAATTGCAATAGGTTACATAGAGCTCAATATTTTATGTATTTGTTCAATCGCTTATATCTATTACATTAATTTGTACCTGCACATTACATTAAAACACTGCATTTAGCTGTATAAAAATAAACCGTCAGTATTTGACATATAGTTACGTATAGTGTATATATAGTTGAGGTGTGTCAATCATTTTGTCTGTACCTACGTTAATTTATGCGCATTTACCTGCGTCAACACGTTAAGTATCTGTATCAAGGAGATTAATAAATGCCTATGTTGATGCCACAATTAATGGCAGTCTGAAAGTTTTCATTAAGCAAAAAAGTCAATAGTTTTTCATGGAGGTAAATACTGACGCGAGAGAGTGAATTGCGTATGCAATGATATATGTCTCAAGATAAAAATTGGTAAATGTGGAGCAATGATATTACCACTCCTTCCTATGTATATGTGCACTCCTATATAATGTGTGCATCTATTTATACAAGCAAGCTTTTTCTGGCGTTGACGAGGAATTGAAATAACTTACCTGTAGTAGTAGTGAATATATAGATTGGGCGAGATAATATACAATTCAGCCGTACAAAGTGTATTTGAGTTTTGAGGTAAGTGTAAAAGACATCATAGAAGAAGAAGAAACAAAGAGATTTAGAAACAGAGCTGAGAGAGTGTGTTAAATTAGGTATCTTTACATGTCTAAGTTTCACTTTCCATTTCCATGCGAATTCAGGAATTTTCTGATGTAATAAGTGCAGCAGATGAATGCATGTCTGTATATGAAACCTTGAATGCTTGCGTTAGTACTTAGTGGGGAGTATCCAAGACTCTTTTAACAAAATGACCAACTATATTACATACAATGTATATGTAAGTGTACGTAGGTACGTAAGGTGCTAATAAAATTATATCCTATACCTACAGATATAAGTAAGTATATACTAATCTTGTACACAATCCTTTTAATAGTTTCCATTACATATCCGATGAAAGCTAATTAATGAACCAGGCAAAGAAGCACAACCCGTCTTGTTCTGGTTTAGTTTCTTGAAGCTTCTCCTGCATTGTATTTCCATGTACCTATGTATATAGTCAGTTGGATGCAAACCGCAGATGCCTGCAGCAACTACATTTATTAATGTCTTATACTTTATTACTATCAAACATGCATTGTGCAAGTGAGTTCTAGAAGTAGTATGAATCTGTTTCAGCCAATGGAAGGAAAACTACGGAAGGTGTGGTCACCTTAAGAGAGAAGTCTGCCTAAACTCGAATCTTTTTACTAGGGAAGTTGCTTTAACCGAACCATCATGTACTTATGCATGTGTCGAAATCGCTAAAGCATTTCAGCGGAAGTCCCTGTGCATTGTACTATTGGTAGGTATGCAAAAAGCGATTCGCATAAGTTCACAAGAGTTTACTATAATATGCCACTACTGCATACTGCATATACATAGTAGATAACATTATTATGATATTCACCCCTTAAACCCCTTCTTGATATAACTGAACCATGTAACTTTAACTCACTTCACTTACTATACTGTAGTAGTATTCGCAAAAGCCTACCTTTATCTATATGGTATCGTTTACAGCAAGGGCAAAAGGCATGGCATGATGTGTATGCTGCTTTATATAACAGCTTTAACTAACCTGCTCTAAAAAACCTGTATGAGTATAAGGAATACAATTTAATACGTGCATATAAAATATATTCAATTCATTCATTGAGCAAAGGTATGCAAAATTCCGAAACACATTATTCTGCACATTTCATATAATACATATGCAGATAAATATTATAGGTACTCATAATTTCATATGTACACTTTTCTGTGTATCACTTGACATTTATTTGAGCCTTAGCTGTTACAGATACCTAAGTTAAGGCTACGATAGGGCATGATATGATATTCATACAACTCAAAAGAGAGTTATAAGTTTATAAGTTAAAGGCAGTTTTATTTCTGTGTAGTTTATATACACTTTTGTTCATTTGGATTTGCAGCAGCGTGTTCACAGAAGTGTTTTGTGTATGTGAAACTGTGAAAGTGTACAGACAGTTGTTGGTGCATGGTGCTTGTGCTGTTGGTTGCTTTTGACTTTACTTTGACCATACGAGCATACGACTATCGGAAGACTCTTATCTTGCCTGTCTTTCTGTGTCTGCTACTGAATCTACGTGAGTGAGTGTGACGTGACATCCGTCTGCCCAATTTACGTTCACCATTTACAACTCCAGATTGTAACGAGCAGGACCACGTTGTACACTCTTCTAAAGGTTAGTTCCGCTTTTCTTTGCTAAGACCGTGGTTAAAAATTAGTTTTAGTGTAGTTGATAGTTTGTATTATTTCTTCGTAGTTCGCAGAAGAAATATCTGTAATTTATTTGTTTTGTTTTCCAAAAATTTAAGGTTGTTTCCTTTCTTTTACTTCAAAAATAATTAACTAACAACTCTACTTGTCTTCCCGCCCGGCATTTGTGTTGTTTGAAGTAATTTTTTAGATATTGATTAGTAATTGCAATAACAATTCGTAATTAACTCGGGACGATGATGCCAACCTGAATTATTATTCAATTTTTTGTGATGAGAGTTACGAATACAGAATTCGGAATTAAACTGCATTCTTTTGTAGAAATGCAAGATCAACAGCTGTTACGTCATTTTGCAGGAATTTTTAGTGGTGTTCATAAAAGCGAATATAATAGTGGTGGTCTAGTCGAAGACTTGATAGAATGCTGCAGGCGATATCAAGTGGTTCTGAACATATAATTTTCATTAATTTACTTTGTGGTTTACTTTTAAAGACATCAAGAAAAAGAGAACTAGGAAATCCGCCTACTTGGATCGAATTCACAGACAACAATTGTAGTGTGTAAATCTGCTGTCATTGGTGGCCATATTGTTGCAGCTTTTTCTGAATTTGATATCTTCATTTTTTTAAGAAGGCAAAATGAACGGTGAAATGGATAGTGTGGCTCACAAAAAGAAACTCATCACCCGAAACCTCCAAGAAGTTTTAGGAGAAGATCGTATGGATGCCTTGTTAAAAGAAAGAGACTTAAAGGTAACTGGTTTATTAAACAACTATCAACTTACAATCACATAAACAAGTATTGTAGAAAATATTCAAGATCAATTTAGAGCAATTTTTAAAATGTATTTAATTGTATGCTCAATTCAATTTTGTGTCAGGTATATTGGGGCACAGCAACCACAGGAAAACCGCATGTAGCATATTTTGTTCCGATGTCCAAAGTAGCAGACTTTTTGAAAGCCGGATGTGAAGTCACTATCTTGTTCGCTGATTTGCATGGTTATTTGGATAACATGAAAGCTCCATGGTCCCTGTTAATTCTGAGGACGCAATATTACGAAGAAGCTATTAAATCAATGTTAATGTCGATTGGGGTGTCCCTGGAGAATTTGAAGTTTGTCAAAGGATCAGATTACCAATTTACCAAGTTAGTGCTTGTCACAAAAATGATTTACTTCCATATTTGCTAGTGTAATAAACTATGTTTCTTACACATTAAATATTTCTTTGCAGAGAATTTACTATGGATGTTTACCGCCTGTCCTCGATGATCACAGAGCACGACTCTCGAAAAGCCGGTGCTGAGGTTGTCAAACAAGTTGAACACCCGTTACTGTCTGGATTATTGTACCCAGGCTTACAAGCACTGGATGAAGAATATCTTAAATGCGACGCACAATTCGGTGGTGTAGATCAGCGAAAAATATTTACATTCAGTGAAAAATACTTGCCCCAGTTGGGCTATAAAAAGAGAATACATCTGATGAATCCAATGGGTAAGATTTGTGCTACATTTTTCCATCTTGTGTATTTAGCGATTCAGTCAATATTCAATTATAAATTGCGGTGAATAAGAGAAAATTGTTTTATTGCAGTTCCCGGATTAGCTGGTGGGAAAATGTCATCGTCAGAAGTTGAATCGAAAATTGATTTACTGGATAGTCCGGAGGATGTAAAAAAGAAACTTAAGAAAGCATTCTGTGAACCTGGGAATATTACAGACAATGGAGTTCTGTCGTTTGTAAAACATGTCATCTATCCTATATTTGGGGAGAAAGAAGCTTTCAAAATTGAAAGAGCACCGGAGAATGGTGGAAATTTGGAATTTCCTACTTTCGACAAACTAGAAGAGTCTTTTGCTAAAGAGGTAAATTCATTTATAACAAATCAACACAATGTAAAGATGTATGTATTTTTACAAATATATTAAAACAAAAATTTTGATTAGGACGTGCACCCAGCAGATTTAAAAGCGGCTGTATGCAGTTACATCAATCGTCTTCTTGGACCCATTCGTAAACGTTGGAGCGAAAGTAAAGAGTTGCAAGACTTAGCTAAAAATGCTTATCCCGATCCATCCAAAATGGGTAAAATTATAAGATAAATTATAGCAGCTAATCTGTTGTATATATTTCTCTTGACTATTTACTAGTTTAACATGTTTATTAATAATATTTTACATTCCATATATTCAGTTCAAGAAGATATTCTTGGTCCTCACAAGTTAGACATCCGAGTTGGTAAAATTGTGGAAGTAGAAAAACATCCAGAAGCTGACGCTTTATACATCGAAAAAATCGACTTAGGTGGGTGTGACATTTGTTACAGAATTTTTGATTTTGGTACATTGAACCTTAAAAGAACCTTTTGAGTTTCAACTGATGTTAGTGATTTTTTATTCGTGAGCGTAGTTAAGTTAAAAATATCCATTAATGCTAAATAATACTTATTTTTTTAAACCCTTATCGTAGGTGAGGCAGAGCCACGAACGATCGTAAGTGGGCTAGCGAACTACGTCACTTTGGAAGATATGAAAGACAGAATGGTTGTGGTACTTTGTAACTTGAAGCCAGCTAAATTAAAAGGAATTATGTCGTCGGGAATGGTTTTGTGTGCTTCAAAGTAAGTTCAAAATCATTAACCTTAGAAATGCTGACTAATGAAGTTAATTAGTTTTTATGTGATCTAATCTAACTTTTTGTACTTTATCAGAGATGACCCTAAAGATGTAGAACCTCTAGCACCACCTAAAGGGTCCGTGGCTGGAGATCGTGTATTTGTAGATAACTACGAAGATGGAACTCCTGAAGAAGTACTGAACCCTAAAAAGAAGATATGGGAAAAGCTACAAGTAGATTTTAAACTAAATCCCTCGCATACAGCGCAATGGCAAGGGAATGATTTGCTCACATCGAATGGTCCCATCACATCTTCTAGATTAAATAACGTACCAATTAGGTAATTTTGTGCAATTAGAATATAGCTGTATTTATCTGTGCTAGTATTGTAATTTATAAGTTATCCAGTTTATTACTCGTAGAATTAAACGCTAATATTCTACAACTCTTTGCATATCGGCTTTTGAAAGTTACTTAAGGAATTCTAAAACGAATCTTCTAAATATAATATGATACAGTCATAATTAAGGTAATTGGTTCACATAATTACTCTGCAGCAATGGTATGTATTTCCCAACAATAATTTCTTATTTATTGTATTGCTGTTTTCCCATTTTTTACCATAGTTAAGTTAATTTAATTACTAGTACGTTAGTAATGTACCTATACCTTAACAATTATGTTATACAATAGAATAAGCAATAATAGAAGAGAATGCGGGTTGTTGTTTGTAATTCATTTAAAAAGTTTTATGTCGGCAGGTACAGGAAATGTTTTAATATGCCTCAGTATAGATAAAATATTTATTGCCTTAAACATTGTAAACATTCTGTATTGTCAATAATAATTTCCTTTACTCTCATATCGCATTGTAGAGACATTACAAAGCAATAGCCAACTTGTACTGCAGCCGGCTTACCTAATATCGTATATTATACAAGTTATTTTTGACCCGTCTAAATAGAGTAAGCTCAATATCCAACCTGCCGACATAAACATTAGCAATAAATATTAAGCAATATAGTTTAATTGCACATAATTTGATATTTTTGTTGGTTAATACAAGTTCGCGAATCTAATAAGTGCACATTACATTACAAACCTTTGACAAGAATTCAGAATTTCTGTGAATATTCCGAATTCTGTTAAGTAAGAGTAAGAAAAATATTTATTGTAGTGTAAACAAATAGATTCTGGTATTGTTTTCATTGATTGAAGACCTTTAACATGGAGAAGTGAATAATACAGAAGTAAATAATTTATAAGGTCAGGTAGACTTGAGATTTGTTAACAAAGCCGTATCAGTAAAACGTCTCCATTAATCAATACTGCTGCTGTGCTACTCCTACATTTCTACTATGTAAATGAAGACATTAAGATATACATAAATATTGAAATATTATATCCAGCCTATTTAACTGAACAAAACGATGGAAGCGAATAAAATTTGTGATCTTATCTTAACATTATGCACACAAACGTGTGATAACGATTGTTTCTCATTTTTATGAAGACAGAACATTTTTTACGCCCACAGAACAGAATTATGTTTTGTGTGACTCATTCATATTTTATGCACAAGAGATTCATTCATAAAATTGCCCGTATCGTCTAAATCTTGTCCAATACATGCCACGTCATAATATTCGCAGGCTAATAGTAATTAATTGTTAATGTAGCGTAGCAACATTTGGTTTTCCATCGGAACGGTGCAAAATTCAAAAGTTGGTATTAGACAGACATCAATCACTTTTCAGTTTTCATGAGAATGAGGTGAAAGTTTTGGCTGCGGAATCCTGGAACATTTCTCCATCCTGTTTCAACATCAAGACAGTTTCCCTGGCTGGATTCTACTGAGAGTCGTGTCGTAACGGGTTGAAAAGAAATCTAACCTTATGTCTGCCTACCGAAGATATTGGTCTCCACCGGATGTTGGAGTTTCAGTACCTGGAAACTACATTTCTCCACCGGGTCACCGCTCAGTAAGTCATAAATGGTGCTAATAGTTTTAAATTCATTTAACCTGTAGATTATATGGTCGCAATTTCCATGTTTTATTAGCAATTCGATGATTTCTCTGGAATGGAAACCCGAATTGAAAATTTCATATCAGGATGGAAGCTAAAGAAAAGTGCTATCATAATGCACTCTTTTAGTTTTTGGATTTTTTAAAATTCTAAGACTTCCTATGCAGGTGACATTTATTCGAAAAACTAAAAGAGTACATTATGATAGAACATATCTTCAGCTTCCAATGCTCGCATGGAATTTTCAATTCTACTTTCCATTCCAGAAAAATCATCGAATAGCCCATAAAACTACGAAATCGGTAATACTAAATACTAACCGTTAAATATGTTTATGGATTTTTGTGAAAAAACAGAGTTTATGTTAGTTTACATTTCATAAGACAAGAAAACTTGTTTTCTTTTATTTTGGAATAGCATTTTGCAAATGAAAATTGCACTGATTAAACAAGATAAAAAACAAGAAAGGTTAGGGCAGGGTGAAAGAGTTTTGATCTAAGGAAGTACTATAATTTGTCTCAATGTAAAATCTGTAGATTTCCCTTCTGACGTTTTGTTGTTTCATGTGTGTAATAAAATGAAGGTGAAAAAGTGTAGAAGGTAGATTAACATACAGTGTGGAAGTAGGTAGTATCTGTAACACTTTGAACTAACGCTGAGAAAATCATATTATATAGCAAGGTAATTATCCTAATTTCTTGGGTTGTAATACATACATAGTTGTAAAAAGTAGTTTTCCAGTTCCAGCATAGCAAAAGAGATGAGCCAAGGGTACAGTAATAGGGAAGACCTATAAATCCTGTTAGTGAAATATCGACTAACATTTAACAAGCCGCAACGCATGCTTTATTTACTTAAGTAGCTTTTTTGCTTGAAAAACTGTGCTGTAATAATACCAATATAATAATATTGCCTGTATTACTTGCCCTTGTGTATCCGAGGAGTATTTCGCATTGCAAACGCCACCAATGAATCAAACGGTAGCTGTAGTTATAATTATGACTGAGCTTGAGCGATATGGTCATCATAATCATATTACTCCTGTTTCTGACACACTGGATTACATATTTGATAGTAAGGTGATGTTGATGGTGATTGATACATTACAATATTGCAGTAGAAGGTCATGATTCTGCCTGTGCTTTATTAGCATTAACTTGCAAGCAGTTTTCTACATTCAAAAATGTTATATGTAAACCCAAAAACGACTTACTACATTATATGGATCATCAGATCACATAATTATGATATATTCTGTTTAGAAGTATGCAGGGACAGTTAAAGTTTGTAATTTCATGTATATATGCAAGCGCATAAGTATGTGTAGGTATATTATATCCATGCACTGTGTTATATATATTCCCCTCCTTTTGGCCTTTACCATATGAACCCCTTTTTTACCACACATACTACACATCTGTATACTTTTGCTCTGCTAACTCTGTTTGTAGTAGACATAGTGATGCTGTTCAAGTCATACACACGCTGTAATAACTTTTACAGACATAGAGAGACATAACACAGTTATAGTTAGATAGAAATACTTTTAAACAGACAGAACACATAACATGCAACTTACTACGAGGAACGTGTACCTAACTGATTAGGACGGGACGGACGACGACGACGATGGTATGCATAACCTTCATTAGCAATTCAGTCGTCATTTGGCTGCACGTTTATTTTATTACTATTATAGTACGTAGGTATTATTATTATTATTGTCTGTGTGTTAGTGTGTTGTAGTTTGCACATGGACATACACAATTTTGCCACGCTACAAATATTATGCACAATAACTAACCCTGCTCCTTTCAGTTTCACCAAATATTTGTGCAAGCTTCATATAAGTTTATATACAAGGTATTTTACATTTTTATATTAAAATCGTACATAACTAAAAAACTATTTTTTATAAAGACTGCATTTTACAAGATTTGTACCTATGGTACAATTTGTATACAAATACAGAGAAGAGCTACTTCAGAGTAAGAAGCAGTCATGCAAAATGCTATATGTTAGATTTGTGTTGATATGATACAAGTTTGTATGGGAGTCTAAAGGATAAAAGTGTTCAGAGGAGTGTAAAAAGATTAACCTTAACATCTAAAAGCTACAATAATATAAACTTGTGTGTTGTGTTGTGTTCTGTGTACCAAAAATATAACTGCGTAGCTCCAGAAGTTGAGCTCTCCCGTCGTGATGTGTTGTTCAATGGAAACGAAGCGCAGTTTAGTTAACTTGGTGTGGAAAGGCGTGCAGTAATGCAAAAAGATTCTCACAGTTCTCTTCCAGCTCTTCTCTATTAAAAGTCGTCTGTTTGGGTGTGTGCTCTTCTGCATGCATTTCCTATAATGTTACACAATAGTTAACTATATTATAGGCATATAATATATCTTATACTAAACTTACATTATGCTAATACTTACCACAAAACTAAAATCCGTATTAGTTAATTAGACTTTGTCTGCGGCTTATTGGCAGCTGAGCTTAAGCTATGTGCTCAAAGAACGTGTGTAGAATAGAAGAAACGGTAAAAATAGTCTTTGTGAGTGTTAGCGTGTATTACGTCGGGAAAATGAGATGTATTGCAAGAGAGTAGGAAACAGAAGCTTAAGACAGAGACAAATGCAGAAGCAATACGCTCTGTCTGTGTACTATGTGTAGTTTTGTAAAGTAAACCTGTTGTAGCCGTATAAGTCATAAACTATATAAGCTATATAACATTAGTGGCTATATTCATTTCTCTGACTCGTTCGCGATCCGAATCCGAAATTCGGGATAGGTAGGTTTGTTGTGTAACAACCGAAACCGAAACAGGGCATCAGTGACAACGGAGCTGGGAAATTATGAATCTAACTGCGAAAGGAGAAAAGTATTTATGTGCATATTGCACATTATGTATCGCATCACGTTTTTGTAGCTAGATAATACTAAAGTTAAAAGAAAATTGGTGTATTTAATATTAAGGAGTTGAACGGAATTATTTTTACGGGATTGTGTCAGTTTTTGTAGTGTTTTGTATTATGTTGTGTTGCACAGTACTTGGATGATTTGAGTGCTAGGAGAAAACGATTTACGACGAACGATACGACAACAAGAGGATTTAAGACGAGAGAAGGTTGGTTCCCTTTGGGCAACATGAGAAGAGGTGGTGGTGGTGGTGGTGGTTACAACCACAATATGCACACTCATCCTCAACATCACCGAGGAGGAGGTGGTGGTGGAGGTGACCGTGGCTCTGGGTCGAGAAACCGGGCATTTGCCCAAAATTCTCAACAAGCTGCCCAAATGGTGCCATATGGCTCTGGGTCTCGTCCCAATTCCTTTCCGCTTCCTCAGCAACATTTTCCACAACAACTTCCTGTGCCAGTCTCCGCGTCTCAACCTTCCACCAACAATTATTCTCCTGTCACAGCCAGCAGTGATATGCCGCCTGTGGGTGAGTGTCTCATTTTCATCTTTTCTCCTTCGCTTTGTCATTTTTATGAAGATTGTAAAATATCGTCGAATTAATTCTGCATAATACGCAGTAAGATTTACTGCGCTATTTCCGTTCTGGAGAGTCTTATCTTAAAATTATGTGTCTTATATTTTTGTATACTAGAAACTGTGGTAGCTCGCCTGGAAACAGCTTGTCGTCTTCTGCATGGAATTGGAGGAAATAATACAAGAGGTATTTTTTTTATAGAAGTATAACTAAAAATTGACACATCCAATATTTAACTGTATTTCATTGATGGTAATTTATTATTACAGTTAATGAGATTTCCCATGAAATACAAATTCTTTCTGAAGATCTTCGACGAGTTGGACCACATCTTGAAACTTCTTATCCTGGTATATCGTTAATAATAATTACCAAAAATTAGGAATTAATGTTTATTTTTTGTCAAAACGGATAATAATAATTTTTGTATAATGACAGATGTGCTGGATAGAGTAATGTCATCCATGAGAGATGCTTCATCAATGCCAAGTCTTCCTCCGTCCCTCCGTTTGGCCATTTTCGAGTTAGTTGAGCTAAGAGCAGCGAAATGGATGCTTCCAAGTGACAGTTCCAATTATTATCGTCAACGTAGAAATCTCAACGTATGCGAAATATTTTGATAAATAAGGATATCATTAAAAAAGTTGGATTTTTTAGTTATCACATCATAAACACAAATTATTTAGGATCCAGGAGATATTTCTGAAGAAGGATCAGCAAATAGCGGACATTACCCCAGAGCTAATGTTGCAGCTATAAGTAAACCCGAACCAATGTATAATGCAATTAACTCACCTAAAACTTCCCCGCTACCACCAAACCCCGTAGTTGGAGTCGCAAACAAAACTTACAGAGAGGAAATTCTAATAAAAAATTCTGACTCTGGCAAAGGTAATTCAACATGAATTTATTTTATTTTTTATTTGTGTATTGTGTATCGTACTGCAATATTTATTTTTATAATTTTTATAAAGTAGGAAATTATTAATAGGTACTAGTAATTGTAGGTGGTATACTTTAATTCTCCATGAACTGTTTCCACTTTCCATATATTAATAAAATTAGTAAAATATTTATCGAAGTAAAGGGCAGAGGAACAAAATTTTAATTTTATTGGTAAAAAGGTCATGAAAAATATACAACTTTCGCTTTTTTACTGGTGAATAAGGTCTGGTAGAGAAAGCAACAAGTTTGTAATCAAATAATCTATTTTGATTGACGCTTTTAAAAATGTTGTAGACTAGAGGTATTCGGTTTTAGTTAAATAATTTTCTTTTGCATTTGTTTGGAAACATCAGTCATGGGAGTACGAGGCAAGCGTTGTCACTTAATTGAAGCCCTTTCTGATAGTATTATCTCGTTCGAAAAAGGTTTGTTTTGTTTTATTCCAGATATAAGCCTACTAACGAGCGTGTAAAATGTTTAAAGTAATCTCTCTAGTTAGATTTGTCTCCCCTCCTCACTTAACTGATTTGTGTGGGTAGTAGTTAGTATTAATATAAATAGACTGATGCCCTATGCCAATTGGTAACTCTAAAATTATATAATCATATTTTTAATTCAAATATTTCGATTGTGGTAGTAAAGTAATCAGTAATCAGTGAATGTTTACTAACATTTCTAATGTTTAAAGTACTGTACTTTAAATATATAATAATGCCTGTTCCAGAAAAACATTATTGAAACAGTATGAAAAATTCCATCATTGTTTCATTCTTAAAAATATAGTAGAAATAAATTTGAGAATTAGCAGAGCCGTATTGCATCCGAATAATCCGAAACAATAATGATCTGACTCAAGGGCGTATCTAGACAGAATTCATATATGGGAGAAGACCGAAAGCTTTGGGGAAGATTCAAAGGCAAAAAAAGTGCAAATTATTTTTGTCAAACAATCTTTTTTTTCCTCAGAATCTTGGGGTACTTGGGAACCTCGGCGAACCCAACGTAGATACGCCCTTGAGACCACAAAATTTTATAAAAAGAACAAACAATTTAATTATTAGCCTTTCCTGCTAATTGTGCACGTTGGAAGGTTAATTTCTGATTAACATTATTTCATTGAGAGTGCACCTGTGTAAAAATTACTGATGTTTGTTAAATTAATTGTTGTGTAGTAATTAATTGGTTGTATTTTTCTCTTGCATTGTCTCAGACCTTGAAACTGAATAGCATGGAGTTGATAATTATTTTTATTTTTAAATTAATTTTCAGTTGCTCCAACTGCAAAAGAGCGGGTATTGTCCATAAATGGGTATTCTCAACAGTCTATAAAGTAAATAATATGTATTACTACTCCAATTATTTTGAAATCTCTAAAATTAATGTTTTGATTATTAATATAGCAAATCTCCTCATTTTATACCTAATGAAGGGACATATTAATATTATTATTATTAAATTTGATTATAGCATGGCAAAGCAGTTAATCCAAGAAACGATAACTCGTAATGCATCGCCAGTGTTTGACGGCTTAACAATTGGGGATTACAATGCAGAAGGCGATTCAGATGTTGAAGCTGTGGCTCATGCAATTAAGAAAATTCATATGAATATGAGTCCTGGAAAATTAGAAGATGATGGCTCACAATTTAACTATTCTGTTACTTTAGGGGCGGAAGATGTTATAAAAATCTCGGGCAAAAATCTTCAATATGTTCAGGTATATTTTTATTTTTTATTCATGTAAACTTTGTTAATATTTCTCTCATTATTATTATATTTTTCGAATTTTGAGTGATTTTCTAAAATAATATTTCTAATTTATATTTGTGGTTCTTTGTAGGAGGCTAAACTTGCCTTGGACGATTATTTCTCTCAGAAGTATCCAGACCTTTTTTATTCCGGAAATATGGCTGAAGACGAAGTAGAAATGGTACAACTTGGTAAGAAAGACCAATATTCTTATTTCATTGCACATAACATTTTTATTGTGCGTTTTTTGCTAATTTTTTCACAATGCAATAATTTACCAGCTCCTCGCTATGACCGAGCTACACTTTTGAGCTTATCTGTGGTAGAAGCAGCTGCACCAGACTTTTCCCATTTGGATCCAGAGATAAGATCCACAATTGTGCTTCAGGTAAGGCTTGTTAGTAGCCGCTTCGCTTGAAACGAAGCTTATTTTTATTTTCGCGTGCAATTAATTTTTCAATTTTGATTTCTCAAGTAATTTCAAATGCATTATATTTCTTTGTTTGTACATAGGAACGACGTAAATTCGACCATCAACAGCTAATCAATCGAAAATCTAAGGAAGAGTCAAATGCAGTTGAAATTGTACCTGGTTAACATCGAAGTAATTATTTTAACTATATATATAACCGTGCTTCGAAGCCCGTTTCGTGTGATCCACCCCAATGATTTATAAGAACCAGCAATGAAAAATGATTTAGTTAACTTACCAAGCCCAAAAACAAGCAACTACTTCAAAAGCAAAGCCAAACAACCTGAAAACATAACTTTTATTATTTATTGACTTGCTTTCTTCGATTTCTTCTTTTCTCTTTGGAAAAAAATCCCATCAATTTCAATAATTTCATCATCATTATAAAAAATATTGCTATAGTCTAGCGTGTGGTAGTGTAAATGTAGAACTGTACTTATCAAAAGCTGGTATGCACTTGTATGATTTTAAGTACTTCATTAGTTTACCATATATTATAATTATAATAACTATAAATTGTACTACAACTGCAAGCTATTATTTGTTAATCTTAATCTACTATTCTCGAAAGACTTGGTTTTAAGGATTTTGTATCGATTTCGTATATCTAAGACTGAGTGAAAGCTCACGCGGCGCTAACAGGCAATTTTATTGCTCCAACTCTATACAACCTATGTCCACTTTAAGAAATGTTAGGTAAATTCTAAAAATAATCTGTAAACTCATCTGTATAATATAATTCTGAAATATTCTTCATACAGTTCAATTGAATAACTTGAGTTTATAATATTGTATGTTATATTATATCAATATGTACCTATATATTATTATATATTATATTATATTATATTATATAATACTAATAGCAAAGCCAATAATAAAACAATATCTGGTCAATTTTATAAACATCAACAATACTGAGATGCTGTAGTGGTAGCACGTAGCCTGTCGTAATAGCAGTAGAATGGAAAGAGTGTTACAATAATGAAAATAATACTACTGTAGTAATCATACTGCAGTATAGCCTATAGTATGTACTATGTATAATTAAAATGAAAAGTCCGCAATCAAAAATACAAATAATAATTAAGTCACAGTTACAAGAGGTACAGTCCTTAAAACAAAAGCTAAAAGTGAGTTTAAAAATTGTTATATGTGTATAGTGAGTTTAGTGAGTGCTGATGACCGTTTTATTGTAGCTAACAAAGTATGAGAGGTCAAGGGTCAGTATTAGTGGACAAATCATGCCTATATGTGAATTAAAAATGTTAAAATTACATACAGTTAAAAATCGGCGAAAGAACAAAATAAAAAAGTGTTGTGTGACAAAAGGTGCCGGAAAAAATTATAAGAAAAGAAGACAGAAAGGCCTTCATACATCGACACATATATGAAATAAAAAAAACTACCTAAATGTATTTACTGATGATGTAGTGATAACACATACTCTTCTACTAATAAACTACAAAACCTATTGTCTTCTTTAATGCCAAATGGAATTCGAGTGCCATGAAAATACAACTACGATACGATGTATATGTAGTACTTGATGCTATGCATATTATAGAGATACGTTGTTATTACATACAAATTCAATAATTGTTGTGCAATGGAATATTTGTAGTAGGATTACTATATAGAAATGTCAATTGTTATACAGCTGCAGTAAAATGATATGACATTCATTATTATTATTATCTAATTGGCCACAATGCGCATTTTAGAGATTTATTTATTCTTTAAGTCTCCCATATTTATATGTACATTTAAGAATGTGCATGCTTGCGTGGTTTAAGCTAAATAATGTTAATAATAAGGAAGCGCAGAAGGTCTTCCCCAAATTCGGATACGAGATATTCCCCCGTCGGGTATCATCATTATTCTCACATGACTTACTTCTCCAGCTCTTTCTAGAGATATCACTGGAAAAATACTATTCTGATCCGGTCCTAACTGAAAATTGAATTTATTTTTAATTGACATTTTTGTAGAGTTTGCAATTGTTACATTAAGTAAGATCTATTATATAGTAGTTTACCAACCCGGGTAGATCCCAAAATAATAACCGTTGCAGAATAAAATTTTGTAACGAGATAGAAACTCTTGGACATATTTTGGGAATCTGCTCTCATGGATCTTTATTAAGGAATGTACGACATAATGAAGTTAGAACTATTATTGCTAATGCTTTTCGGGAGAAAAAGTATAGTGTTTATGAAGAAGTTCATTGTTTATCTGAGGATGGTTCTAATAGGAGAATCGATATCATAGCAATTGAAGGCAAAACAGGTTATGTCATTGATCCAACTATCTTAATGGAAACAAGTTCCGATCAACCAA
>JABASD010003589.1:0-19199 GCA_019776165.1 Pogonognathellus flavescens | reverse complement strand
GGTGGGGGCACGTGCCCCCTGTGTCCCCCCCTCCCTACGCCCCTGCACTTGAGAGACACTTGCACGTGATAAAGGACACTCGGGAACGGATATTCATTGTTCTAAAAAAGATTTATTAGCATTGTGTCACAATTATTACACTAACAGTCTGTCGTTTGCAACAGCGATTGAAATAAAATTAACTGTCCAAAAATATAAAGTTTCTCAAAAGCTGGCTTCGACTTTTAATTAATGCTGACTATGCTATTCTATCACCTATTCCTACAAATAGGTGTTAATTGTCTAAATGATGTAGTGACTTTGTCAAGGTCAAAATTGATTGCTGTGTGTTGCTGTATTGTACGTCAATAGTAAATATGATTTTTCATAGCAATTTTAGACTTGCCTATTTTATGCAACAATATGTGCACGTTTAAATTATTGAATATAGAACACAACTATTTTGAAACTCTCCAAAATTGGAAACTACATTCGCATTAAAACAGTTCTTTTTATCGTGCGTATCCATTTCACATTTGAATCAGAATAAACTGCGGATAATTTTTTTTTGTAACGCTGGAACTGTCGGAATTTAAAATACAGTTTGTCTTATACTATGTTTAACATTGTAAACCTTTTAAGTAATGAATATGTAAGGAATGTTATCTAAAAGGGAGGTTCCATAGTTTAGGATCTAAGCGTTCAATATAATGGTTTTCTGTGTTCATTCGGTGTAACAAAGTTTAGAATTTGTTTGGTTTATGTGGTTTAAATTTTCCATGCTAAGCAAGATATGTACAACTATTTATAATAATAGGAAGAACATTATATATGTAATTGTTGGTTGCTTTCTTCTTCCGCGATATTTCTTCACTCTATATAGTTATAAAAAATGGCACTTTCACATTTTTCAAATAACCTTGCAAAGATGATTAAAAAGTATACCAGCAAAATTTACTTTTAAAAGTGGTAATTTTTATGTACATTTGACATTAGCGGCACATAGTAATTGTAATATTTGGGTTGCGAATATACCTTCATTAAAATTTAGAATCAGCTAGAGTGTGAGCAATCGTGGAATTATAAATTATTTAGAGGTTTTTTAAACAAACATTGCGAAGCTTTTAGTTAATGAGGGCTTCTTTTATATAAGACAAAATAAACATGTTTTGGGTGGTGTTTCAATGGATTATACTTCTGTTAAACGTGACTGCTTTTCTTGGAAAAATACGACCCATGCACGTGCCTTGCGCGTGAATTATGTCTTTTTGGCATTTTGGGTACATTGTAAAAGTGAGGCGTGTGAGTGTGAGACATCCACCTACTCGGATCTTATCAGTTTCAGTATCCACAGAAAAACTTCAAACATTCAATTTAAAAATAAGTATGAAATTTCTGAAATGTGGATGGATAACATGAAATGGGATATAAAAACTTACAATTAGTAGAAATCAATGTTGTTGGGATAATAATACTCAATTAATGACATTAAATTCTTTCTTCAATTTAACGGCATGAAGCAACGTGCAATGGTTGAATTATTTCACACGATTTGATGGTGTTCAAATAATTTTACATGAACTTAAAACACAAAAAAGTGAATATAATACTAAAAACTGAACATTTATTCCAATGTTTAATTGTCTTCGTATTCAGTACACACTATAGGTACACTTGCTCAACAGACTCAACAGTAGACTTCATCTTAAACCATGTTGAGTGAATTATATTTATGTTTGGAAATGAAAACCGTCAAATTTTAAATTTGATAACGTACATTAATGTTTAAATATTATTGATGTTTTTAAATATCATGTACAGTCAGAGTAGTTATTCTGCTGCTGTTAACTTATTTGACATCCGTATTGGTGAATTACTTAATTATGTATTTTTGCGCTACTTTATTACAACTTTCAGTGGTTTATATAACTATATGTTACAAGAAAAGTAATTGAAGTAAACAAAAACCACTTTAATCCTATTTTTAATTAAATGGCTCATATATATAAAAAATATAGTTCTAAATTTCCTATACTGCCCTGATCTTGCATTCCATATATTATTTAACCCTCCTTTTTTTAAAAAGCGGCCAAGTTGAAATTTGTATGCTCATTTAATTGAAATGGTTTAATAAATGTGAAGCTAACAGCTAAAATGATGCAAAATGTGATACTTTAAAACACATCAATAGTGCGTTTTATTTTAATAATAATTGAACTTAATAAATAAACAAATCAAACGACAATATTTTCAGAAGGTATAGGTAATTAAATCATTTATACTTATTACCTTACATAAAAACTTGTGAAATGAACATGAGTTGAGTCAGAAACATCAAAATTACAGTTAAAAAAATTATTTACAAGTTGAAGTTTGAGTTACAGTTTTTGTTGAGATTATACAGTATGAAGTTGTCGTGGCATAAACTGTCGCAGCTGTTGACGTGGGTGTGAGAGTCGTGGTAGCCGCAACCGATACCGGCGTGACAGTGGTGGTGCCGGCAGAAGTTACGGGAGTAATAGTTGTCGCTGCCCCGACTGATACAGGTGTAATCGTGATCGTTGTACCGACAGAGACAGGTGTAATCGTAGTCGTCACGTCAGTTTTGATGGGTGTACAAGTAATTGCTGCCACACTTGTCACAGGTGTAATCGTAGTTGTCGACCCGACTGTTACAGGCGTAACTGTAATCGTAGCAGCAGTTGCTACCGGAGTGCAGGTGGTCGGTGCAGCGTTAGAAACCGGTGTAATGGTAGTCGCTGCCGCTACGGATACAGGCGTGACAGTAGTCGTGAGGGCTTCCGATACAGGAGTGCAGGTTTTCGTTGGAGCAACAGATACCGGTGTACTTGTAACTGTGGCGGCATTTGCTACTGGAGTGCATGTGGTTGGGAGAGCGGCAGTTACCGGTGTAATAGTAGTAGTTGCCGCAACGGATACAGGCGTGACAGTCGTCGTGGCAGCATTCTGCACCGGAGTACAAGTAGTCGTAGCGGCAACAGAAAGAGGTGTAATTGTTGTGGTGGCAGCCTCTGATATGGGAGTACAGGTGGTCGTTGGTGCAGAAACTACCGGTGTAATAGTAGTGGCCATACCCACAGAAACTGGTGTAACTGTTACGGATGGGGCTAGAGTTAATGGTGTAATGGTAGTAGCTGCACCTACAACTACCGGGGTGATAGTTGTTGGGTCGGCATTTGAAACCGGAGTGCATGTGGTCGCTGCAGCCATCGATACAGGTGTAACAGTAATTTCTGCAACGCTGGAGACAGGTGTACAAGTTATACCCGCTGCAGTAGTCACCGGTGTAACAGTCGCTGTGCTTGCAAGTGTAGTCACTGGAGTAACAGTAACTGTTGTCCCAAGTGTGGTTATCGGAGTCACAGTAGCGGTGGATTTGACGGTAACGCCAGTGCATGTGATTGTCGTTGAGGCAGTGGTGGCTGGTGTGCAGGTTACCTGGAACGGTGCCACTTTTATTGGTGTGGACGTAAACGTGCTTGAAGCAAGCGGGAGACATACAATACCTGACTTGGAAGCAGTGATAGACCATTGGTGGTGTGGAAATTGCAAGGGCCATTGTCTCACATTTTCACAATTATCTTTAGATCCGCAGAAGGTGACAGAAGTAGTGAGCAAACAAGCCTTGTTTAAGTCATCCTTCATATACCCTGAGCAGGACAATTGTACAGACTTCAGATCCTTTGGACAGTCTTCTTCGCATATACCTTTATGCAAAACGTCATTTTGCAGCAGACAATAAAACTTTGCTAATCTGTAAATTAAAACGAAATGTTGCTCCCATTAGTTCTCATTCTATAAATTGTCATAACCAGTTTCAAGTTTTTACTTTTCGAATATTAAATTACTTTTTCTAAAATAGCGTTCTCGATCTATTGTTAATGCTAAATGTTTAATTAGTTACATTAAAGAATAAGTTGATCAAATCTTTAAGTTAATTGCCCTTGACCCCGTTTAATTTTACATTTTAGTAATTTTCGGGTTTTTTTATGTCTCTTTACTCAATGTGAAGTATTCATTATTATTTATTTTTTACTAATTTTGGTAATTTGAGAATTGATAAAAAGTTTCACAAATAGGGATAAGGATCCACCACAAATAAACCGTCTTTTAATATTTTTTGATAGGCATGTGACACTAGTGCAGGTATAATGAATACAGTCTTCTCTATTAATTATAAACCTATATATACAGTAAGACATACGGGATTGCAAAATGAAGAAAAACATTTAATTTTGCTTACCCAGTAGGATTTAAATTGACATTCAATTTGGGATTAATATTTCTGTCGTCTGTCTGACCAATGGTTTCCAAACTTTTATCGTCCAGTTCTGGAGTTGGCTCATTGGACAATTCTTCAACTATGTCTTTTCTTTTATCATCCTGCATCGATGGATCCAGAGTGGTAAAGCAAATAGCCTCCATAAAAAATGTGACGATTAAAATAAACCGAAGCATAATGGAATATGACACCTACAAAATGTAACCAGCCAATGAATGATTAAAGTGGAGAAGTTATTAAATAAATTACTGAAAAATATTTGCTACGTTTTTCAGTGGCATTATTGTTTTTTATAATAATATAAAAATATTGAGTAAAAGTTTATTTACCGTTAAGTTTAAAAATCAAAATATCTCGTTGAAGACGGCGTAACTAAGATTGTGAAAAGAGAGCTTCAGAAATATCCGAGGGCCACGACGTAAAAAATGTGGCTAGTGTGTAGATACGCCCTTGTTTGTTACTCAGTGCTGGATTTGGTATAGCTTCATATAGTTACTCTTTGAAATTGTCCTTTATCAATTAAACCTAAAAATCATACAAATTATGGAAGATGTTAAAAACTCCCATGAAAGGAATTTCTCAGACTATGAGTTCCCAGATTTCCAACATCTATTTCCACTTATAAATCTACGTGCATATCAATTTTAAAAACAACTGAACATGAGTTGTAGAAAATATTTTACAGCAGGAAAGATAATATTTGTACAATGCAAAATTTGGGCTATAATAATTTTGATTACAAAGTGTACTATCCAACTTCTAAGAAAATATTTTACTGAGTTTCTAAACATTGCAACGGACAGAAAATGATTTGAGGCGGTCAATGTTTTTTTTTCATTTTTAATAAATAATAAAATGTAGCTTTGCTACTTAATAACAATTGTCTTACAAAATAATTAATCCTGAGTAAATTGCATTACAAAAGCTATTCTTTCTAAACGTCTGCTTTTTAATTCACAAATACAACACGAAAAACAATAAAAACAGAAATCGTAAAATTAGTTTTGCTATTTGGATGCACTTGTCACTTACAAAATTGTTTGAACAAATTTTAAATGATTGATATTGCTGCTGTTGGAGCTCAATACTATTATTAATTAAAAATATTTTAAATAAAGATTTTGTAATTAAATGTAAGTATTGGAACCAATATTAAAATTTGTAATACGTACCTTATAATTGGAAAAACTGTTTTACTCAAAATGCAGTTTTATTTTTTATGGTTAAAAACAATACGCATTAAGACTATAGGAATGTGCGTTGTTGTTTCGCGATTGGGTATTCTGGTTCTATAAACAAGAATGTGTGGCTGGAAAATTTTCGTTGGGTAAAAATAACCTATTCTCAATATAAAGTTAAATATATACACATGTAGGTGATAGGAAATAAGCACCAGTTCTGAATTATTGAAATATCCTACAGGTAAATACCAAGTGAAGGCGCTCAGAAAAAATAATCCTTTCACAGGCTGCGTCTTTTAGGAAAAACATACTTAGATTTTTACCTGCATAGTGTATTACATTAATCCGTATTTATGCTTTCCTTTACAGACACAACTATTCTGTTACTAAAATATGAGAGAAGCAGTTGCACTTTGGGTATTTAGCTGTATAATAAGAACAGGTGGACCGGAAAATGCTGCAAGCATAGAAACCATGGGACGTCCTGTGATTTTCTTGGAACCCATAATAAAATGGAGAAAAAAATATTTTATCCCCAGGCAACAATCAAAACCAAATATTATGCTTTACTTTTATAATATAGTGTAATGCACATTTTTGGTCATTAAACAGTTAATTTGAAGAATTAATTACATAGGCATAACGAATGATTATTTATTGCAAATCTGTAGAAAAATAAATTCATTTCATGTCAAATATCTTCATTTCATTTAAATAAAATCTAAAATGACAGATGCACCCATAAATTAAAAAGCTGAAAGTCGGGATCTATGTTGCTTTCAAGTGCCTATTTTACTATGACTTTCAAAATACTTACTTTATTGAATTCATTATAAATTATTTTTGTGATTTCAACAGAACTTTTGTTTTGTGAAAGCTAACAACACACTTTCAAATCATGTTATTATTTACATTTTTTAAATTCGTATATTTATATATTTAGCTGAATTCTGTGCATAATATTTCGCAAGGACAAGGTGTTAAATTATATAAAAACATTCCTTATTAAATGCATTTAATATTTTATTTTTCGATGCTTCATTGAATTTATTAATTCGTACTTTAATTTAATATCGTGCAAATCAAATGATAAATGAAATAAAAATTTCATTCACAAATGAAATAAAATTTTCATTCAAAAATGAAATAAATTTTTTATTTATAAATGAAAATTGCGTGTGACAGTTCACTTTGTATTGATGAGAAAAATGTTTGACAAAATATGAAAAATGGCGTGAAAATGCTTTATGTTTCCCATTTCACTTTATTATATCTTACGTTGTCGAATAACACTAAATTGATTTGAGTAAGTGAATATTTTAGTAAATATTGTGTTTTAATGTTTACTAAATTTATATTTAACTACTTCATACTAAACTTAAAACTTATAAATCGCATACACTTTTCACGACAGTATCAATTTCATTCCAACTTCAATTCAGTTTCAATTTGTTGGGATGCATTTATAGTTTTCGCGCATGCTTCCCCTTCGTGAAAATTTTCATGAATGAAAAGTTGAAATCATTTCAACATTTGCATTGTGAAACTGTCAGCAAGCATAATTATGGATCAAGGCCATATCTAGGGAGGGGGGAGTCACAAGGTGCCCAGGGCAACCCCCCCCCCCCCCAACTGGTAAAAAATAGGTTATTTGCGGCCTACAATTGGGCACCCCCAAATGGAAATCCTAGTTACGCGCCTGTTATGGCTTGCTACGGCCTTTCAATTTAAAATTGAGATCGCGCCGCTCTGATTCAGCGGCACAATTTGCATGTTCGAGATATCAAAGAAGACATGAAAAGTATACATGCAAGAAAACGGAAATGAAATGAAAACTTTTTTGGCTGTATGTTTGTATGTTTTAATGCGAGGATAAGTTTCAACTATAAATGGCAATGTTGAAATTAAATTGAATTGAAAATGGCGAACTTGATGAAAAGCAGGAGTATAAATCAAGTTTTATTACAATAATTTTCCGCGACTTACAAAAAGCTTCAAAAGTAGGTATATCAAAACGTACTAAGGTGTTTAGTAAACTTGAAAAAAAAAAGTTTAAACGGAATGAGCATTTCCATATTACACCAAGTATTAAATACATATTTAACTTTTACATTTTATAACAGTTTGAGTGATAGTTGTACCTGGACAAAATTTAGTGGGTGGGGCTGTTACTGTCGCAGTTACCGATGTTGGTGTAACGGTAATTGTGTCAGCAAAAGCTATAGACGTAATAGTGGTGGTAGCTGCTTTTACTATTGACGTACAGGAAGTAGTTGGGGCAACAACCACAGGCGTTATAGTAGTTTTACCTGCAATAGAGACAGGAGTGATAGTGAAGGTAGGAGATATAACGACTGGCGTACAAGTATACGTTCCCGCACTAACCACAGGTGTTATATAACTCGTAGGTGCGACAACAACCGGTGTAATCGTAGTGGCGGCAGCACTAGATATTGGAGTGCAAGTTGTAGCTGCGACGACCACCACAGGTGTCACGGTAGTCACTGCAGCAAGCTGAACAGGAGTGATGGTAGTGGTTGCAACGGTTAGTATTGGAGTACAAGTGGTGGCAGGAGCCTCAACTACCGGTGTAACAGTAAAAGTAGGTGCGACTGATATGGGAGTACACGTTGTGGCTGCAGCAGCAACCACCGGTGTGATTGTAGTCGTCGCCGCAACAGACACCGGCGTAATTGTAGTGGTGGGTTCAAATTTTATGGGAGTACAGGTAGTTACCGCAGCGACAGACAACGGTGTGATTGTCACTGTGGCTACAGTTTCAATCGGAGTGCAGATTGTGACTGCAGCTGAAACTACCGGTGTTATTGTTGTCGTATCAGCAACTACAACCGGAGTAATGGTAGTAGGAAGGACAATTGTTACTGGAGTACAGGTAGTCGTGGCAATGGGAACGACGGGGGTGATAGTGGTAGGTAGCGCCTCTGAAATGGAAGTAAATGTCGTTGTTACGGCCTCAGTGACTGGTGTAATGGTGGTACTTGCAGCCATAGTAACCGAGCTACACGTTGCGGTTGGCGCCATTTCAAAGGGTGACACGGTCGCGGTGCTTGCAAGTGTTGTGACGGGGGTCACAGTAGCAGTGGATGCAGTAGTGATTGGAGTCACCGTGGCGGTTGAAGAAGTCGTAGTTACGCCGGTGCAGGTTATTTTCGTAGAGGCGCTTGTTGCCGCAGTGCAGGTGATTCGGGTCGGTGCGATTATTGTGGGTATATATGTAGAAGTGTAGGAAGCAGTAACAGTCCGCATGCAAACGATATCTGTCTTATCATTCCAACCATGATTCCAACCATGATTCCAACCATAATTTTCCAACAGGTGTTTAAATGGCAATTGTTTCCTATTTGGACAGTTTTCGGTCGAACCGCAAAATGTTAAAGAAGTTGTAACCAAACAATCCTTGTTTGAATCGTCTTTCATGTATCCGGAGCAGGACATTTCCACAGACTTCAGGTCGTTTGGACAGCCGTGACCGCAGAGGCCTTTATGCGTTGGGTCTTTTTGCAACAGGCAGTAAAATTTTGATAACCTGTAAAATAGACAATTTGTTAAAAGTTATAAATCATTGTTTAATGAATTCTGATGATCTATTTTAGTTTGGTAACTTCCTGTGTCTAAATAAACTTGTGGGCTACCATAAAGTAGGCTTTAACAATTTGTTAATAAAACTGTCAAATTCGTATCATTATCAGATTTTTGTGCAAAACTTATTTTATAAATGATTTTGGAAAATCAATTAGATTTAAGGTTTACTCCATAACTTACAACTATAGATACACACTAATACACAATAAACAATTCCACCTACAGATTATGTAGAGCTGGGCCAAATGCATAAACAAATTACTCAAACTACTCTGAAAATACTTCCATTCATATTTCATATTGTATTTTGAATAACATTTTTTTAAATGTGGTTTGAGTGTTCTGTATTTTGACTGTCAAACGTGTATTTAAAATAAAACTAAATACATGAGTATATTATTTTGTTTTTTGAGGATTTTGAAGAGAGATTTTTAAAATATATTTGGTGCATTTTTTATTTTGCTGTTTGAAAGTATTTTGTTTTTTAACTAAAGTATTTGGTCCAGCTATGAATTATGTTTTATATAATAAAATATATCGCTCCCCCGTTTTAAATATTTGGCATCTCTCTGTTTATAACACCTCCATGATCTACGCACATAATTTTCTCGGTTTAGGTATTGCATTTAAAAGTGGAAAATGTTGGAATATACTTTCTAAATTATTGCCACGTTTCAACACAGTCACAAATAATAAATACGAAGCTATCAATTGAGTGAAAACAATTTTTTCAGCATTATTACATCGTTTTCACGAAATTCGCTTCTTATATATTGTAGGTTGATTTAAATACTACGAGGGAAGTTGAAAATTGAAGAAAAACATTATTCCTAGAGAAAATTAGAAAATTAAATAGAATTTTAATTTTACTTACCCAGAAGGATTGAAATTGAACTTCAATTTGTAGTCATTGTTGCTGCTGACTTTTGCACCAACCGTTTCTAAATTTTTGTCATTCAGTTCTGGAGTTGCCAAATTTGGCAGTTCTTCAACGATATCCTTTCTCCTGTCGTCCTGAATTGATGGGTCCAGAGTCGTAAAGCATATAACCTCTATAAAAAACGTGGTGACTAAAATGAAGCGAAGCATAATGGAATCCGAACCCTAAAAAACGAATATTGTTACGTTAGAATCCAATTAAAAGTAATATTATTACATAAAAAGTACAAATAAAAAATGCCAGAGTAGTATATTTCCAGTTTCCTTGGTAAATTGAAGCCATTTTTTAATTACAAAATATAGGATGAAAATAAAATAACATTTAACTTACCTTAAATTTACTGATCCAAGTAAATGGTTAATTAATACACGTACTGGATTTGGTATCCCTTCACAGAATTATTATTTGCAACCGTCATGTACAAATTCAATCTAAATAATAAATAAATAAAAATGTCTTTAGTCATAATTAAAGATCTCGCCCAAATCCAAATAGGTTCAAGCTTTTATCAAAGCGGTTTATTGTGTGTCTATTTAAAAAGATTCTGTACGCTTAATTCTGTACAATAGTACTGAACACTGAACTGGTTTAGCCGATTAAATTCGATAAGCAAAATTTTGGTTGAAATTTGAAGGTATGTATTAGGTATACTTATTAGGAAAGTGTTTATATGCGTTGTACCAAAGCATTTTAGTGATTTTGGAATTATTAAACTTACTAACCTTTACACACCTTCTAGTAAAAAACTCAAAGCGTTGCTGTTTAGATACGCCGGGCCAGGAATCTACACCGAATTCTTAATTTTCATTGTTGGACGGTTGAACAAAATTTTAAATATTGACGTTCTGTTGATGTACACAGAAAATTGTAAAGGTGGAAAATTATTTAATAACCAACAATTTTGAACTTAATGTATAAACTGTAACCATTATCAAATATTTTATTAAATACCTTGAGAAGGGGGATTTATTTTTATCAATTAACTCTTTTTGACTTTTGTTGTTTGACTGTTGTTGAGGAAATACTTTAGACTAAAGTAATGTGCGTTGCTCAGTTCGGTAATACAACAGAAGCAGCTATAGCATGGAAATATTTGATATACGTGGTTATACATTTAGTATTTAGGGTCAATTGTATTAGTATATTTGCTACATTCTTCAAAAGCTTCACCTCAGAGGAATTAAAACTTTCTTGGAATGTACCTTTTCACAGCAGGAGTACATATACAGGTAAAAACTTTTACTGAAAGTTTTTACCTGTATATGATAATTTAAACCGTAACAGGCCCGTAGCTAGGACTTCAGTTTGGGGGGGGGCACGACCTCAAAAAAACACTGAAAAAAGGGGTTATTTGGTGGGGGCACGTGCCCCCTGTGCCCCCCTCGATACGCCCTTGAACCGTAATACAAAATGCAATTTATATATTATACAATCCTTTAATATTACTAAAGAATGGAACGGTTGGATGGAAAAAACCATTTAAGCTCCCAAATAAGAACGTTGAATACTAATAATATGAGGAACGAAACAATGGGACAACCTATGTTTAAGCATTCAGCCTTCGTAAGTGATAAATATCGCACAAGTAAATTATTTTCAACCACAGCGCACAGTCAACAAAAAATGATTATTAGGTTTCAATTAGGGTTTAAAATAAAGCAGTGTAAACTACAAAAATAGTTTTAGAAGTATATACGTCTATATAAGAATGCAAAAATGTTTTGAAAAGCTGTCCAATTGTAATTTAAAAATTTTGACACCCGCCTTTTTGTATTCCTCTCATGCATGAATGTAGCTTTCATATTTTGTAAAATGAAATATTATATCAATTAAATGAAGGGCGTATCTTGGATTTAGAAATGTTGGGGTCAGATAAAGCTGGAGGTTTGCAACCTAGCCTTGGGCAGAAAAATAAACTCCTTTTCGGATTCTATAGTACTTAATGCATCCTTTATTCAATAGTCCTTAGTGGGACATCCTTAATGAGTGCTTTATTAAAGTACTTGAATATTTGGAATTTTCTAATACATCGATTTTCCAAAAGATTTACTTATAGTTTAAAAATATAAAAGATTCGCATAAGCCAAGTACTAAAAGTATTTATTTAATCTTTACATTTTATAACATTTCAATACATAAATTGTCTCACGAAACATTGCATTTGAATTTCGATACAAAGATACGCAATATGATATGATTCGAGTAAATATTTTCGTTAATATTTAATTTTAATTTAATTTGAACTACTACATTTATATTTATTTATTTCACGCTAAAAAGCAATTAAATTTTCTTGACATACAAAGTTCAAAAGATAGCACAGCAGTTTAGTTTTAACATATTTTTAAAATAAACGAGTATTTTCAAAAGCCGATTACCAAATATCTTTTTTAATATTTGCTTTTATTCGTTAATAATTATTAAAATTTCTTGTAGTTGTTTCATATACTAATTAATTATTACCAAGGTTTACATTTTATAATAGTTTGAGTTGCAGTTGTGTGTGTACAAATTTCAGTGGGTACGACCATTTCCGTTTTAGTTACCTTCGTTGGAGTAACTGTAACCTTCGCTGCCAATGATATGGGTGTGATAGTCCTTGTATCTGCATTTTTAATTGGCCTAAAAGTAGTAGTTGTGCCTTTAACCACAGGTGTAACCGTAGTTGTCGATGCCACCACCACAGATGTGACTGTTGTAGTATCTTTATTATGAAATTTCAAGCAAGTAGTCGTTGCCGGCTGAACCACGGGGGTAGAAGTGGTCGTCGCGCCAACACTTACAGGTGTAACTGTAGTCGTTGCTATGCTGTTGGCAATAGTACAAGATGTCGTTGAGGCGGGAACAACAGACGTAGCAGTAATCATTGCACCTACAGTAACAGGTGTGACCGTAGTCGTTGCTATCTCGTGAATAGGTGTACAAAATGATGACGCAACATTCGACACTGGCGTAGTAGTAATGCTGTCTGTATTTACGATGACCGTGCAAGTTGTCGTTGCAGCAATAACTATAGATGTATCCGTAGTCTCAGCCACAGCGGAGACAGGAGTGACAGTGGTAGTGCCAATTTCCGTTATCGGAGTACAGTACGCGGGGTCAGCGTTAGAAACTGGTGTTGCAGTGGTGGTGGCTAGAACAGATATCGGAGTGCAAGTCGCCGTTGCAGCAACAGATGTTGGTGTCTTGGTAGTTGCCGCGCCCAGCACCACCGGTGTAACAGTAGTGGTACCCACAGACGACAGGGGAGTACAAGTCATCGTGTCAATTGCAGTTACAGGGGTAGTTGTTGTCGGGGCACTTACAATAGACGTAAATGTGACTTTGGTAGTGGTAACTACGGGTGTTGTGGTGACCGCCGCTCCGGTGGTTACAGGTGTGCACGTGGTCGTCGGCGGAACTTGTATGGGTGTCACCGTAACCGTGTCTGCAAGTGTAGTCACGGGGGTGACCGTAGCAGTGGATGCAGTAGTTAAGGGAGTCACTGTGGCGGTGGAGGAAGTAGTAGTTACGCCTGTGCAGGTGATTGGCGAAGAGGCGCTTGTCACTGGAGTGCAAGTTGTTCGGGTCAGTCCGAATATTGTGGGTGTATATGTAAATGTGGTGGAAGCAGTAACTGTAGCCATGCAAACGATGTCTGTGTTATGATTCCAACCATAATTTTTCAACAGGTGTTTAAATGGCAATTGTTTCCTATTTGGACAGTTGTCGGTCGAACCGCAAAATGTTAAAGAAGTTGAAACCAAACAATCCTTGTTTGAATCGTCTTTCATGTATCCGGAGCAGGACATTTCCACAGACTTCAGATCGCTCGGGCATCCGTGATCACATATACTTTTATGTGGAAGATCTTTTTGTAGCAGACAGTAAAATTTTGATAACCTGCAAAATACACAAAACGAATTATTTGTTAAAAATTATAAATAATTGTGATGAAGTAAATTTTGTAAAAAAAGTATTTTTTTGCCTATAACATAGCACTGTGAGACAGTGATAACTTATTCTGTTTCAGAAATAAATGCCTCGTATTTTGACTTATACAAGCAACATACAATTGAACAGCATTGAAGATTGAAAGGTATTGCAGTTTGAGTTATATCCTCCTTAGGATCCTTTTTTAGCGTCAATAATTTATTAATAATAAGTAGTAGTTGACCAGCCAAAAATTAGAATATTGACCATCGGTAATGATTGATAAAGTGTTTTGTTGAAATTTAACTATCCGGATTACTAATATTGTGATTACAGACTAGGAAATCAGCAGATAAAAAATAATATAACGTTAAATATGGACACAATCTGGCAAATTTGTTTGCACATTACTCTATAAACATACAAGGCAGTATGGGTTGGCTAACAGCTAAATAAACTCTTATAATGCTTTAACATTACAATACACTCTGCAAAATTACCAAACTCTATGGCATGCACTCGATAAATAGTACCATATTTAATCTTTTGGAAACCGGGTACTGGTATTTAAATTTTTATCTCATACTACTACTACTATCTTGTAATACTACATTGAATCCAAGGAAATGCTGCTCCGCTGTGATTCTTCCGCTAACGAAAATGTGCAAAGGTAGATCCAGGCGCGTAATTAGGATTGCCATTTTGGAGGGGCACAAATAGTTTGGATGAGCCACAAAGTGAAAATAATTGATATTGGCGGACTCTAAATACGCTCTAGGGCAGAGCAGTGATAATATAATAAAACGTTCGTCCCTGAACCAAATTACAAAATGATCTACAAACATCGAATAATAAGAGAAAATGTTCTGCCTTATAAACTGTCCTCAAGTTTAAATGAGCCTTAAACCTTTTAAAGCCGTTTTTCCACTTCTAAAACATATTGATATTTTAAAATTTGAAGTTCGCAAAACAAAATTGGGGTAACTATTAATTTAAATTAAATTGTTAAGAACACTGTTAAATAACTGGCTAGAGAAAATTAGAAAATAAAATTTTATTTTATTTACCCAGAAGGATTGAAATTGGACTTAAATTTGAAGTCATTATTCTTATCGACTCTCGGAACAATATTTTTCAAATTTTGGTGTTTGAGTTCTGGAGTTGACACATTTGGCAGTTCTTCAACGACGTCCTTTCCCCTATCGATTTCCATGGATGAATCCAGAGTGGTAAAACATATAGCCTCTATTAAAAAGGTGGCGACTAAAACGAACCGAAGCATTTTGGAATCTGAAATCTAAAAACGAATATTATTTATTATTGTCATGTGACCTAAAGATCACGGTTGAGAAATTTCATGAATTGAGTTTATTAATCTTATAGTGAGTTATGGTGGCCACAAAGAGACGGACAGACATAGAAACTATTCTTATAAAGTAGCTTAACCTACTTAAGAAGGATTTATCATTTTTACAGCATCAAACAATGTGATACATTTTATGAAAAGCAAAATTGTTGTTCCAATTTGAACTTAGGTTGGTATAAACTTACACTTACAAAGAAATTGTTTGTATAGAATGTGCTGAAACATTTTAATGATTTTGGAAATATTTAACTTACTAACCTTTGTACACCCTCCAGTAAAAGCCAAAAATGTACAATTACATTTGTTGTTTACATACGCTGGGCTGGGCCTCTACACAGAACTCTTAGTTTGCATTTCCTTAAATTAGAACCAAATTTCGATATCAATATCAATATCTTGTAAACAGAGAAAATTGCATCGGCTGATAGTTATTTAATAACTAATAATAATAATAATAATAAATTTCAAATTAAATAAATCAGCTGAAACAATCATAAAAACTTTTATTACATACCTTATGTACCGGTGAATTGGCATACAAATTGATTTTTTATGCTTGATGAGTACTTACTTCAGACTAAAGGCGTTGCGTTGCTCAGTGGACTATTAAAATAGAAACAGCTACTATAGCGAGTGGTTTGGAAAGCTGGCTGAATAATAATAACCTAGTCTCTTAACACAGATAGAGTCTACTTTATTCATTTATTTGTTGTATCCTTCAAAAGCTTTAACACAGAGGAATTAATCCTTTCTTGGAATGTGCCTTTTAGTAAAACTTTTAGTAGTTTTTACCTGTGTCTATATCATATGCTTAAATTAGAATCCAAAATACAACTCACCTGCAATCCTTCACTACTTACTGGAAACGGAACGGTTGAACTGTCAAAATAATTTAGCTTTCTAGTAAAGAACGTCGAGTAATACCAATAACGTGAGCCAGAAGCGTATCCAATCAAGGGCTTACCGGCGGGCTTTACGCCTCCCAGATTCCGGAACAAAAGGGGTGTTCGACTTTTAGCCTAGAGCCCCCCCCCCCCAAATGGATCGAGCTTCCTTATTACAAAATTCTTGTTACGCCTATGATATGAGAATCAAAATATTGGGACGTGATCGTGTACTCCCAATGCTTGTGTACTCAGCCTTCGTAAATGAGAATGCTACTGCATATGTGAATTATTTTTAACCACCGGCAACATAAAATGATCATAAGTTTCAAAGAGGCTGGGAAATAAAAACATTTTATTGTAATATACAAAACAATGTTATAATTATATAAACCATTCAAAGTTGGAATAAGGTAGCACAAGAATACAGAATTAACTAACTCTAACTAAGTTACCAAACATCAAAGGGTTATCAATATCAAACAAGTTGGCAGCAGAATAATTACTCTGACTGTACATTACATTAAAAAAAGCAATTCTCAAAATAATATTTAATAAATTGCGGTCGTCTTCAAATTCCAAATTTGGCGGTCTTTGCTTCCAAACAAATACAATCAACTTATCAGTATTTACAATGCAGTGTATTATTGAGGCTGTGTTAACGCAGTAGTTATTATAAAAGGTCAAGGTCATCATTGGAGTTGACCGATTGACCCCATTTAATAACTGGACCTTGGTTGTGACCCGGAGATGACGTATGAGAAGTTTAAACGAATTGTATTTGTCCGTTCGTGAGTTACAGTTATAGGACAGACAGACGGAGAGACTTAGACATGATTTTTATAAAGAACCTTGAGCTAATTAATAAAGCCTGCAAGAGATGACAAAAATATTTTGAAAAGTCGTATCATTATAGCTGATAAAAATGCTGCTTCCGCAATATTGTATTTTGTATTCCATCACATCTCAATGGATGTAGCTTTAACATTTTATAAAATTAAAAAATTGCAATTAAAGGATTTATTGCTTATTGTACAATACTCAAACTACAAAATAATATTTTAAATACATAGTGAAAAATACATAATATATATATCCACGCTTTTTAAATTTTGTTCTACTACAAATGTTGTAAATACAATTTATATCAGTAGAGTTCACAGTAGACGGACTATAATTGCATCGAAATAATAACTGAGAACACTATCTATTTTAACCGATAGACTTTATACATAGTCTGTATAACCTTATCCTAGTTTTCTTCAAATAAAAACTTTCTATACTGAAAAATTTGTCCATTCAAGTACATGTAAATATAATTACAGTTAGTTTATGGTAGCTCACAACACTTTCCCACTAGCATTATTTTCAATTTCAAAGTGTCAAGAGTTCGTCAAAAATGTATTTAAAACAGTCATTGGTGAACAGCAAGATAAAATCTCAATCTGTTCAAATATGTCGTTCAAAAAAGTAGAAATTTGCTTTGATACTAGGCAGCAAAGAAGAAAAGGAAATTACTTTTTTATAGATAAATCGAGCAAATCTTTCTGTCTTTGTAGCTCTTTAAAGGAATTGTATTTTGATGTATTTTGTTGTAGTTTAAATACATTTCACTAAAACTTCAAAATACAAAATATCGAAAATAAATATCCAAAAAAATTCTTGCAAATACAAAATACAATGTGGTAATTTAAAGGTATTTTGAGCATTTTGTCAATGTATTTGGTCCAGCTCTGGAGGTTTGGGACCTTGCCTTGAGTCGAAAAATAACCCTTTTTTCGGAATCTGGCGGGGGCAGACCACCCCAGATACGCTCTATGATTTAAGTGCTTGAGTATTTACAATTTTGGACATTTTCTAAAAGATTTGCCTACATCTTTACTCTTAGAGTTGTGATGTATTACTAAAAACTTATGTGACATGATTTTATTGGCAGGTATTTTGCAGTTGTAAATAATATGGAATGCCACTTGCTCACTATTTAATTAAAGTTTTTGAGTTATGCAATATTTTGTACTATTTACAGTGTTAAACGAATTTGCCTTGTATAACCTTACTTAAAATGTTTCAAAAGAATAGGCATAAACAAGTACTAAATATTTGTTTAATCTTTGCATTTATTATTTAATAATTATATTAATTATTTAGGTTTTTTAATCTTATCATCATCACCTTTACATTCTATAATAGTTTGAGTTGCAGTTGTATATGTACAAATTTGAGTGGGTATGACAAATACTGTTGAGGTTACCTTAGTAGGGGTAACTGTAATCGTTTCAGCCAAAGTTATTGGTGTAATGGTCCTAGTGGCTGCATTTTTAATTGGCGTACAAGTAGTAGTTGTACCTTTAACTACAGGTGTAACCGTAGTTGTCGTACCGACGGCGACAGATGTGATTTCGGTTTCTGAAGTTATGACTGTAGTACAAGTGGTCGTTGGCGCAATAATGACAGGGGTAGAAGTCGTCGCTGCCTTTACACTTACTGGCGTGACTGTAGTTTTTGCTGCACTGTTTACCACAGTGCAGGATGTCGTTGAAGCGGGAACAACCGGCGTAGAAGTAAACATCGGACCTATAACAACAGGTGTGACCGTAGTCGTTGCTATCTGCAGTATCGGTGTACAAAATGAGGACGCGACATTCGACACTGGCGTAGAAATAATGCTGGCTGTATTTACGATGACCGTGCAAGTTGTCGTTGCAGCAATAACTATAGATGTATCCGTAGTCGCAGCCCCAACGGAGACAGGAGTGACAGTTGTAGTGCCAATTTTCGTTATCGGAGTACAAAACGTGGAGGCAGCGTTAGAAACTGGTGTTGCAGTGGTGGTGGCTAGAACAGATATCGGAGTGCAAGTTTTTGTTGCAGCAACAGATGTTGGTGTCTTGGTAGTTGCCGCACCCTGCACCACCGGTGTAACAGTAGTGGTACCCACAGACGACAGGGGAGTACAAGTCATCGTGTCAATTGCAGTTACAGGGGTAGTTGTTGTCGGGGCACTTACAATAGAAGTAAATGTGAGGGTTGC
>JABASD010003588.1:0-19200 GCA_019776165.1 Pogonognathellus flavescens | reverse complement strand
TTTATGCAATATCGGCATCATACCGGCAGAATATATTATGCAACCTATAGCCGACGCCAACCATTTTTCGACCATGCCGCCCAAGAAACTACATCGGGCCGATATTTTGTGCGAGTAGGGATGCATACCATAACGGTAAAGTATATTGCGTTATGTTTATACATGGTAGTAACAAGAAAGAAATGTAACGCGATGTATCTTTAAAAGGTTAAATCTTCGTTTTTATAAATTTAGGACATCAAAATATGTTTGCAATTGACATCTGAGATTCGTGTGTGTTGGAAATGGAAATATTTTTTATTTTATAGCACAATGAAATTATATATGGTATTTACAGACAGAAACAGATGAGTAGAGGCTCAGATTAAGACAAGTATAAATTACTCGAAGGAAAATCGTGTCGCTGAAATTACAAGGGGAAGGAATAAGACCGTAGGACTAAGTGATACAAGGAAAGAATCGCTCACAGCAAGAGAAGTCTCTGCAATAAAAGACGCTCGAAATCGAAATAAGCTCGAAATTGAGAAATGACCTAGAAACAAACCTGCAGATTTATGTAAAGGAAATAGCGTATGAAAGTGCATCTGCAGCACAAGTCTCATTTGACAAAGAGAAACGATTTTTGAAATGGGGATATATCATTTTCTTTATGAGTAAAGTGAGTCTATAGTCTACTCTTGCTTACCACTTACAATTGTCTAAGCAATATGTTACTTATGCTTGAACTGAATTCGACGTCGAAAAAAATCTCCAACACTAAATACGACAATGCACGTATGAATCTAACGAGCAGAAACCGTAAAAAGTATCCTAGAAAACCAAGCCGGCAAATTACTCATAGATTTGGAATGGCGTAATAGGATCTGAGAATAATATGCGAATGTCAGCAAATGCAAGAGCTTTTATATGCGATATATTGCTTAGAATTGTAACATTTGGCAAATCATCTTGAATTTCATGAATATATTCATAGTTAATTAAATCAACTCACTACATATCTCCTGAATATAAGAGAATCCAATTTTCATTCATTATATGAATACACATTTTCCACGCTTTAACCACTAAAACTATTGAAGAACTGTCTAGAAGAGACTCACAGAACAAAATGCAGACATATTCAATCAAATTACCCAACTCGAAATCATAATCGGCTATATATGATTTATTCATGCATGTAAACAATGTGCCTAATATAAATAAGCCTTACGCATTACCAAAACTGTTGTGCTGTCTCAGTTAAATTCACACATAATTTTCCCAAATCTTTATGATTGTCCTATGTGAATTCTTCGTGAGGTATTTTTCATGAAAAATGCAAATTAAACTAGGCATGGCTAGTCAACCAACAGGAAATTACGTTTACGTCGTAGGTATATTAAGTGAAGTCTAAGCAAAGTTCCTATACTTTACATTGCACTCCTCCAGCAAGTTTCACCTAAAAAGTTTAGGATTTATTTCTAGCAACCACTCACCAAAAGACGCAAAATGCTCAAAACTTGTTACAGTCTGTGAGCATGGTCATGGACACGGACATCGACTTTGACATTAAATTGAACTTGGTTTTCATTACTCTCAGTCCCACTACTACTCTTGTACAGCATGGATAAATTTCCTAATGCATGGGAAAATATTAGTAGAATGATAGTGAATGGTTTTCATTTTTGAAATGCAAGGCTTAGCACCAGAATTCTTTACATGGAACAAAGAGTAGGAAGAAACATTGACATGCTACTTGAGACTATGAATATGACGTGTAAAATATAAGTCTATTATTTTAACTTTTATTTCTCTGAAACATAATTCCTCATCTGTCAGAGGAATTCTGTAATTTGAGATATTATTGTTGAAGATTGAAGAAGATAAATTGTTTAGAAATTCAACACTCTTCATTACTCTAGTTTCTTGTGTGAGACGACAGATACTAATGAATGCTTCTTGTAATTCACAAAAAGTCAAATTAAACAAATGAAGGGAATTGGTGTGATCTGATTTAGCTTCTTTCACAGCAACACCTTACGCTCCATAAAACAATTCTCAAGTCTCTTTCTTACCGATTCCATTACTATTACCAAGCGAAGCCTGTCTACTGTAATTTATTGTTAAATAAATCCTTTAAGCAAAACCCATAACATAAACTCAGTTCAACCATAGATAATTCTCAATTGAATCTCAGTCACTAACCTAATTTAACATTACAATCTGCATTCATGGAGATAGCTGAATTACACTGGCATTATATGTACTCCTTCCTTGTTATTCCTTGCTAGAATTATAAAATGCATTTTCATCCTATGAAGAATTCACTTTGCACTATATTGCCCTATACTGTTCAAATTCTTTAGATCATTTATTATTGTTCGTGTTCGATACAATACTTGCATTACTTATTTCCTCCACACACACATAGACGCATACACCCGTACAGAGATATTTATGTACAAGAGAAGGTCTTACTGGCTTTATCTGTAATTGGGTCATTATTATCATCAGCATGATTGCTATTGCTATAAAGTCGAATTAATAGTAGTAGAGATTGAATAGTAAACACAAGACATGCCTTCTCCAATATATTTAAAACTGAATTCCACTTAAACTTACTATTGACTGTTTGTGTTTATATAGAACATGAATACTGCACTTTATAGTTTACAGTCTCACTTAGCATTTCAGATTTATTACATTGCACACGAAACTACTTATAATAAAATCATGTGCATTGTGTAGAGAGCCGATTGTTTTCTAATACATTCAGTACTTGCACATTCTAACTGTAAGTTTATGGATTTACTGTGTAGACAGCCGTGGATGAAAAAAGTCCTAAATGCATTCATTTTAATTTCCTTCGTGTAGTAAAAATAAATGGTATTTTCAATGAAAGTGTGCATTTCCTATTTTATAAAACTTACACACATTAGACTATAAGCGTGTATTAGAAAAGCAAGTTGCAATTTTAAATTCTTTACGACTATGATTAGAAGTCAACACGAAGGAAATAAAATGATAGGTTAGTGTCGGCCACTATCTAATCGCTACCTAAGAACAAAAAGGAATTTTAGTTTATAACTTCATCACTTCGAGATTAAAGGATCCTCTAATGTCTAAACGGCCCATTATTACTCACTACAGCACTTTGCTGATGAATTTCGGACAAGAAGAAGTCATAAAATAATTAGATAGTTTAGCAAGCATTCTATAACAGTGATGCAGCATTCCATTAGTAGACCTGATGGATATCACAGTAGCATAGCTAATGGCTGTAATTGTTGTGTTTATAAGGTTGTTATATCGTAATCCTATAGTTGTATTAAAGCAACATCACTTTTCCCCTTTCTCTTTTATTATCACGTAGCTACGCCCAACCAACCACCAGAAGACATACAGATACACAACCAAGAACCAATACTAATACAATAATACAAACAGGTAAAATTCGTCCTATTCCTATATACTTCACACTCTTGCTCTAACAGATCTGTTTACCAGTAGTGTTTACCAGAAGAAGTTCTTGTCCATAGCGAACTTGTTTTCTTTTATTTTGCTTTAGTATAACCACCACCTAAATCATCATGTTGAAATCAAGAGTGTCACACTTTTGGTTGTCATCCAAATAATCCACGTATTCAGCTCTACTACTATACTACAACGATATTGTAATTATAGGCAACTGCATAAAACGGTGCATTGTAATGAAGTGATAGTATTTTGATAGGATCCTGCATTTGCACACAGATAGATCTGCACAGAATGCAAGACGTCAATGGAGGAAATATCCTGCTGATTTGAATAATCAAGAACAACAAACCTGGCTGTAAGCGATGAACGTATATAGATTGGCAGACTGGGTTTCACTTTTCTTGCACTTGAACTTGGATGCTGTGTGATAGACAAATGCAAGTGTGCAAAACAATAATATTTTATTACACGAGTCGATTAATCAGAGGCATTTCCATTCCGTGAACGACTACAGCATTAGTAGTCCTTAACAGAAGCATCAACAATGGAAATATTTATTGATTAGCTTAACGTTTGCATTAGAAGGCAGCTGGTTGGTATACGATGAGGCAGGTGAGTTTCCAATCATTTCATTGTAGTAGTGCTAAATGGTGTCATGCCAGCAAGTGTGTGTAGCATATAAATGAATGTCCAATTAAAAACTAGTCATTGCCTTTTCCCAACATCTATTTGCGGCTTTAACAAGCGCAATCATAATTTAAGTTTTGTATCATTCGTATAATTTGGCAGTCGAAAGGCTCTCATTAAAGTTTTCCATGGACGCGCTTAATTATGTATTAGAAAAGCTACGCTTTAAACAGGCATTTACATAAAGTGCATTCCAAAAGTGTACCGTTAGTTAGATCTGAACATTAACCATTTTAATTTATGCAAAATTTTGACATGTTCAAAAATGATGGTGTGCTAAACAAGGCAGACAAAAGCACACTAGTCAATTTATCAACTTTCCCTTATCAAATTATGAGAAAAGAGCAAGAAAACCACCAAAGTAGTAAAAAAGCTCGTAAGACTCCAAATCCACCTTTTATAAATCTACTTCATGTCAGAAACAAACATTTACAACAATAGTAAATACAAATACAATACGTACTTGTGCACTGCACTATCAATACAAGCTCCTGTATCTAATCACGTTTTATCATTTAAACAAAAAATAAACACAACTTGAAACTTAAAGCAATGCGTTGGTTACATATACTGAACTTAAGTCATGTCATCGTAGTAGGTGTTAACGAAAAACAATACCGACAGTTTAAAGTTGACACGAACAGACACATACACACAGGCAATGCAGTATCCCATCATCCCATAGAAAAATGTGCGTACAATAATCAGTTCATTTCCATTGTACCTATTGCAGCTTTACAGACCACCTTTGTGTGCTGAATGATTTTCTTAATGCTCCCTAATTATTCTTCAAACTCTTCATTGCACTAATAGTAATTTAATTTCAATTCATTGCACTTAAGCACACACTCCATTATCAATTAGCCAATCTTGAGTATTTATGGTCTGCAGTCAATTTTTCACCATCCATATAAGTGTTGCAGATCGTTTGCTTTAAAGCTAAAGTGAATTACTGTAATATCTGTACAGGCAAAATTTACATGCGAGTACTATTTCCTTGGAAGTTTTGCTGATACAACATACCAGAGCTCTGTATACATATTATTATTTGAAATCAAAAGAAAGCCAGAGCTAACCATGCCAAGCCACATCCGCCCACAAACAAAAAACTTTTGCCCTTTCAGATGTACGAAGTATAAATACTAAGTACTACACGAAAAGTGTTTTGTTGTTAACTCCAGTCTAGTCAAGTTAAGTAAGAGTACTTTACTGTAACGTTGTTTTTAAAATGCTTACAACAAGCAAAGCATCGCAGAAAATCATCAAAGCAAAACAAACAAAATTTTATATATTTATATAGGATTAAATAAATAACAGCTACAGTATACGAACACGCAAATAATATACAACAGGATTAATACTTTTTGTTTGGTAAACTCCTCTAGAAAATAATGGAGACTTAAATGTCTGGTATATGGCATGCCATGAGAATTAGCATCGTAACGAAAATCCAAATACACAACGAGTACTACTTATAGTATTAGTATAGTTGTACTAAACACACATATCAAAAAGCTCAACTTAAGTTGTTGCAAGTACAACAAAGCACAAAGACTTGACAACACCATATACACAGAGACCGACCAGACTAACCTCGTTATCAAAATTAACATTGACAACTTCCTTGCTTTTCTTAAGGCACTAATTTTCTATACCAACTCAAGTTGTACTACGTATGTAAGCTATTATCACTCTCACAATTTTTTCTACGCCACACTCAACTCTCTTCTTCTTCAATCACGTCACACACAAACACAAGGCGTTCATTTATTCATTTCGTTTTGTTTTTCTGACAACATTTGCTCGCTCACTCAACTTGCTTCAACGGTCGTATTCATTGTTTGACAAGATGTGACACACAAGTAGTTTGCACATCATTTGCTAAAACACACACAGTCATATCAGTCATTCGCATCCTTTTGCACAAACCATTATTACCATTACCCACACAAAAATTCATATGGTCGATACAACACAATGACAAAACACACACAGACAATTAGTAGTTCCGCGAATTTCTTAATTCGAAAGGAAAACTATAAATTAACAATGCAAATTAAATATTTAGTCCACTTTCCTGATTTTAATGCTCATCTTCCCAACTCAGATTTCCCTTTCTAGTACTTACAGTAATGTAACATAATATTTCGCATCTGTAAACCATTAAATTATCGGCTACGCATGAAAATTAATGTTCTGCTCAAATTGAATGACAACTATAGTACAGTAAATTCCTTCCTTATACGTACTAATAAAATAAGTATGTATGCGTGCACTCTTTTTTGCTGAATAGGTATGTAGGATATAAATGTAATTGTGAAGGCATTTTAATCTGCGTGATAATTATCAGTTTATCAACACTATTAAGAATTTAAGAGTGCGATTGAAGAGCATATACCGTTCTGATCTGGTGGAGTGATACCGGTTAGACAAGGCGAGCGTTTTGGGATGAATGAACTGAACAAAATCTTCTCTTACTTATAATATTTACATGAAATAGATGAATGGAAAGATAGGAAATACAAATACCTACCTTCCAGCAGTGAACAACAGAATTTTATAATGATCTTTCGTAGCTCTGCATGATTATTTGTCGAGGAACAACGAAAGCGCTTGTCAGTTATGTTGGCCTGCTGTCTTGACTGTCTACACACACAAGGCACACAACATTAAACACCTACAACCTCCCATCATCCAATCCAAAATTCTGATCACACGTTTAACCATGAAATTGTGGATTACTTTTGCTGCCACAATACCTAAACACTTTCTATTGTTATGCTTTAATTTACTTCATCATCATAATTAACAAAACAATTTTAAGCTTTCTCTATCTCTAATATTAAATTCTAACTAAGTCTATTTAAAATACTATCATTTTCAATTGAAAATACCACAGACAAAGCTCCACGCGTCCATAATTACATCAGATTTATAGTTTTCGTATCATATTTTATTATTCAGTCATACTTGACATTAATGACAGCGTTTCAATGAAATTTTCGCTGTGCCATTGTTCATGAATCATTATAGCTGTATCATAACATAATAAGTTGTAATTGTCATATTGTAAATTGCACAAACGAAGACTGTACATATCATAAAGTCAAAGAGTAGTACAAGTATATAAGTAACTACAACTGTCGTGTACTATTCAAAAGATTATTTTATTTTACTATTGTATACGTACTAATCAATGGGATATCATGTCTGTCTGGCTGGGCACAGCCAAAATATATTTTCATTTCATTCATTTGATTGTGAGAAGAATTTTAGATCTTTTTGTAATTAATTACGGTAATTACGAGTCTGTTGATGAGAGTACTTACTTAAGTATAAAAAGAGACAGTAATTCTATACTCTTACATGAATAACAATATTATTCATGATATTAAAAACAAAATGTCTGCTATTAGTAAATTGACTGCTGTTTTATGCTCTCTCAAGTAAAAGTATGTGGATATTGAAGTAGTATAATCATAATGGCATACCGAAAGGTAAACAAGATGTGGCTAAAAGTTGAAGGGATGAGCTTGTATGCTTATTTGAATACATAATTAGCTAAAGAGTATGTTAATAGCAGATGTGCATGTATTTATGAAAGTTAAAAGCAAACTTTCTTATTCTTCTTGGTTTCTAATGAAAGATGCTTCACCACAATTTACTTTGACGATTTTCATTTTCACCCAAATGATTATTTGTAGAAAAACATCTTGTAATCAGTGATTATTGATCATTTCACTTAGTAGAAGGAATTCATAACAAAATCTCCAGGACTAATAGCAACAGTGAGCCATGGCAAGCCATCAAGTTTTATGTTATGCCAATCTCTACCTCCATATATGCAATTACTGGTCATGAAAGTCTTCATTAGATTTGCAGTTACAATTCCACAACAGGTACAGGCCAAGATGTTTCCCATAACTGTCTATGTAGTAAAAAGCTAAAATATTCATCGACTGCATTTCATTGTAAATAATAATAATATAGAATATCATGCTGTGAGCGTAATAACAGAGGATCTTATGGTCGGGGTGTAATTCAAATACTTTTTATGGGCTACCGATTGCCACATTACATTGCATATTGCATTATTGCACACTCATTCATATGCATTGCACCTGAGATTTTCACAATCTTCTTAATTGTTTTGATGTGGGTATCCTTATTTGTTAATCGATTTATAAAGCAATAATGCGCGTGCAGGTACGTGCAAGGGCTTTTGGCGAAAATGCAACATAAAATGGAAACAGTTTCTTATGAATGAATGAAATCTGAAGAGAAATACGATTGTGTGTAATGTACCATGTCTCACATAATTGTATCTCACTACTGACCAAGATTTAATGCGTCTGCTTCTAATCGATAAGATGTAAATTAGTAATCCAGCTGTCAATAAACCATTATTTCTCAACAGCTGCAATGCAATAAATATGGATATTGTTATACTGTGCCATACAAGAACTTCGACACGGCTGAACCTTGCCAAAATTCATACTAAGTAAGAATCAAGATTATAATCATAGACTTTATCATCAATACCTGCCATTTACATTTTAGTTCGCACTGTATAATTTTTTGCACCTCTCCTCGTTTTGTAATTCGACATTCCATTTAAAGAATTGTGGTTTAGTTGGCTTCAAAAGTCTTATTAGTTCAGTCTTTTGGACCTCGTGGCATAGGCTATCTAAACATCAAGTGGTTGTCACGATAATAGTTCGATTATCGTTGTGAATCTTTCTCTTACCCCGTTATGTCTATACGCAATGCATTGTGTTTCAACTCTCTATGTATTAATTTTGTACTAAACACATTATGTACCTTGCTAAGCCCAACTCACATCATTTTTATGGTAAATTAAATTGTAATGGAGTGTTATGGTTTGCTATGTGGGCAGTTCTGTTCTGTTCTCTTGCATCAAGAGCAAACGGCACTTCAGCACTTAGGAACCAAGCCCTACATTAGCATACACTCACATTATGGGTGGGCCAAACATACCATAACAAAACAATGTAAAAACCCAGAATTCGTAGGATGTAAAAACATACATATTTCAAACGCGCTTACAAAGGCAGGGGAGTTATGAACAGTTCTGAAATTAATAATTATTATTAAATATGTATGACCACTGGTATGGTCATATTCTCATTATTCTTTAAGCACAAGTATGTATGCGACTTTTAAACAAGAACTGGCGTTCGTTTCATCTAATAATATTTTTATTTATAGATTTATTAACTTGTCTCAGGATTAATCAATAAGCAAATAAACTACTCAATTATTTACATATGCTGAAAGAGTGAATTGCCAAAACAAAAATTGCCAGCAAAAAATTCCTTCACATTCACAGATGATATTCTTTTGGTAATTACAAGAAGACATAGTATGACAGAGCTATGATTCTTCTCTTTGAATTAAACATAATTTGTTATTTGCGTCTTTTTGGATGAAAAGAGAATTGAATGATGTCAGTGTACGTCACTGCTCTTATTGCTTTGTGTGTCGATTTTTAGCGTCAAAATAAATTATCTCAGAAATGTAGGCCCAAAGAGACTGATCGTTTGTTCCTTGTGCTCTAATTTGTACAAACTGCCATTCTATGCATTGCAATTTTCATCTACGGCCATTTTTTCACCCAATTTGGCTGTCACAAAAGTAGGAAAAAGGTACTTCCGTCTTAAATTATTAAGAGGATAATTTTGGTATAGCTTCTGTATAAAAATTGGTAAGAATTGTTATCTGCAAGCATAGAAATAAATTTAACCTTCTACTTAGGTACGTATTTGTACATACAAACATTCGATACGGTTATAATAATAAATTAGTGCATTAGTTACCAGAAAGCCTTTCCACAACTGAAATTGCAATTTCTGTTTTGGAAAAGAGCGAAAGTTAATTGACAACAGTATGATGCAAAGCAAGAGAGATATTTATAACTTACAACTAAAACACAAAGTAAATATTGTGCACGTTTTCATAACATGTATTGTAATGGTTGCAGAAATCCCAAAAGTCCACCACGAAAAGATAAAAGCATTTGAGAAATGGTCGGAATATGCACGAGGCACTTTATCAAGGATGCAGGCAAAAGATTGTAGATGCAATTCTAATGTAAAATTAGTGTATCTTTGTGAGTAAAATTAGCCGTACCTATACGGTATGACTTCACTCGACTCTAACTACTAATAAAATTAGCAATGTAAAAGACGTAAATTAAAGGGCCGACAGACACGTAATCTGTAGACACATCTGTATGATTCGGTCAGACCACTAAATTCTAAGCGAAAGTCACTCAAGTGTGTCCACAAAACACTAATACGTGGCTACATGAACCAACTCTCACCGTATATACCATGTACGCATTTACAGCAGCGATATTTTTTTCTTTCTTAATGGGATTTTAATAGGAAGCATGTAAATGTTAATGCTCAAGCAATTATACATATATAACTACAGACTCAAAAATTCACGAGGATGTGAGTCTACCTAGTGCTTTCATAAAGTTGATAGATACAATATTCGACAGCAACAGCATTTTCTCATCAGAGCTGCAATCTACATGTCTTGTGTATTAACAAATCTATATCTTTATCCTGCAGTTTCAATACCTATATCTATTTACGTACATATGTACGTCTTGGGTTATATGATGCATTAAACCGCACTAAAGGACGAAGTTAAATAAACAGAATAGTTAATTTATAGTTTGCAGAAACGAATGTGTAGCATGAATGGAATACACATTCTAAACGAAACAGTGCATAGTGCTTCTTGCGATTATTGAAATCTAAATGGATGAATCTACTCCAATAAGCGATGAATCATGAAGCGTAAGATTACAGATCAAAGTTTTATATATAGCCTATATTTATATATAGTATTTATATATAAGACTCACTCACAGGAGTGCTGTACAAACAGTCTAGTCTCTTTTATGTTCACGTTTAATTGTGGTTCATTTGTTGCAAATTCGAGTTATTCAATGGAAGCACGAAGCAGAACCATATTGTGTTTTATATTCCATTCCATTAGGCACGACCCAGCTTTTTGCATCGTACTCTATGAATCCACTCGATTTACTTAGGAGTGACAGATGTACCTTGTCATCCACTGTATATGCGTTCAACGTAATTTTCCGGCAATGAATATGCATACTAGATGAGTAAGTAGGTACAGGGATGTATACCACCTACATAACAATACAGCACTAATTATTTCAAAATGACTAATAAAGTGAGTGATTTAATATTTACCTTTTACACGTTTCTGTAAGCTATGCATGGTGATGGTATAACACTGTGCTAATGGCTAAATGTATACAATATGAATAGACACCTACCTAATAATTATAACAAAAAGTTAAAAGCACATTTTCATTAAAATGGTGACATAATCACTTGAGTATAACTCGTGAAAAGTATTGTGGCTCTGTTTTAAATAAGAGCGTAGCTGAATAATCCACAAAAGGTGCTATGTGGTTTTTGGAAAAACTACGCTCTGAAATCACTGCATGATATTTTAATCCATTTGTACCGGTTTTTAAGACCGGTGGTATCTATTTAATTAGTACCAAATGAATTTGTCAAATATATAAGTATCTGCTAATGTTCTTGTACTAATTGTACAGCATGAAACTATAGGTTGAATTACAAACTGTGAACAGAAGTGTCGAAAGAAGTAACTGTAAATTTCAAAACAACAATGGATGTTTCTCATGACTTTGATTAGGAGATGAAAAGCCTTCAATGCACAAAGAGACGCGGAAAAGGAAAAGCTGAGATTCCCCATGGAGAAGCAAATCTAAATAGGTTGATCACAGAAGCACCAAAGACCTCATATACAAAACTATAGCAGGGTTTACTTGATATGTCTGTGAAGCAGATGCTGCTTTTTCTTTCTTGAAGAGCTTTAAATTAAATAAAGCTTGTATGTATCATAACTCCAGGAATCACCACTGAAACCTCATTCGTACAATAAAATTAACTGAATCGATACTTTCAACGAACTTGACTAAACAGTAAAACAGTTATAACAGTGTAAGTTTTTATAATTAGTGCAAAGTACATTTTTCATTAATGCAAACTCACACTGTTTCATTAATTCTAGCGTATAGTGGATTCCTTCGGTCTAGTTTATTTTTTACTTGAACACGGCGATTCTAAAGAATACAAGAAAGAACTTTATTCATGCAATATAAGTATTTGTGTTTACAGTCTCATAGCCTATTGCGTGTTAACGTTAGAATTTATTGCTCTTGAGTTATGACCGATGTGTAGCATATAACTATACAACGTAGTGTACTATTCTATGTATTCCCTGTACCGATAAAATATTCTACGAAGATTTAGTTGATGAACTAGTACCTTTTGCTTTGGCAAGGCTTTCCTTATTCTAGACCATTATTGTCGATACTAGATTAACATGATACAAAGATTCAAGTTTTATTCTGATATTTGTGTGTGGTGCCAAATATTAAGTATGGATTGATGCTGTTGCAGCTTAAAGCAGAGAAAATAGCACTTGAGAGCTTAAGAAGAAATGAATGAATCTGACTTAGCGGACCAGAAAGCAAGAATGTAGACCATGAGATGAGGCTTAAAAATATTAAAGTTCAACACGTTACGACTAAATAAAAATGGAATGGGAGACCTAATGTGCCATGTAGTTCGTTTATTATATTAAGTACGTCTCAGAACTTAAGTGCGAGTAGGATTACTATAAAACTATCAATTATTGTGTGGGTTTAAGTAGTTTTAAAAAACGCTTTTAAAAAACTAATGCATAAAGATGTTACGTCGATTAGCATTGAGTCATTTAATTACAGTACACACATGCATTTATTAAAATTGCATAAGTGATGCAGATGTGTATATCTTATCTTGTATCTTACACTGTAGGAAAATAATGTACAGAAGATACTCCGTGCTGCTTCGCGGATCTTCGTAAACTCATTTCTGTAAGTGAGCAAGTGTAAATTGGCCTGCATAATTTACAAATTTTCTAAGAACTTACACAACAAGAAAATAAAGGCTAAAGATGTAAAAGGAGAGAGATGAATGAGTTCGTGAGATTTTAGTTCTACTGAAATGAGGATTTTGCCTTTTGAGATTGTTCAGATGTCCGAACTTTCTCGATGAGTAGAGAGCAGAGATTTTACGTGGTAACTGTGCTGTGTACATATAATAAATCCTACATAAGAGATAAGAACAATCCTACTTCGCGTTTTCTTTGAGAAGTGTTGTCGTGTTTCGGCTGAGATTGTTAGTCTCCACGACCATCGACCACCTTGGCAATGTTATCTCATTGTGTGTGATTTCATACCTTTGCTTAGCGTTAGCATTGAGTTTTCACATTCAATGCAATGGTTTAACTTTTACGAACGCTCGCTCATAAATTTTGGTTTTCAGGCTTACGGTACTTTTCAATCCGCATTTAAAGCTCCTCACGGCTATTTATTTATTAGTACACCTTCAATGTATACAGAGATATAGGAATTCATGTGTGTGGCTTGGCCACATACACATAGGCATATGCCATGTATACCTACACACATTTTTCTATTTTTCTATTGACCTGACAGAGAGGAAAAATCCTATTACCTATATAAATTGTATAAGGAGAATGAATGTAGGTCGCATTTTGTCTGGTCTTCTACTTATATTCCAGTCCAGTGTTTCCTAATTCTCAGTGACACAGAAACCATAACCTGATTTGCTTTTCAAAAGGATCTCATAGTTACATACTGTGGAGTACACTGCTTTGACACTTTTTCTACCTTAAATATTTAACTTTAGGACTATCGGTAGCATTGACAATAATCAGTTGACAAAATCTCTGTTAGAATGTTGCACCTCGCTCAGCTATAGCAAAACCAAAATATAGCATTATAATCTTACTATACCCCTACGAATAAAGGCAATTTAAAATTAATTTGCATGATTCGTGCTTTCCGTTAACGGAATGAAGGAAAATTGATGATTAAAAGTACTATGCCCAAACACAATTACCGATAATTGATTGACAAATTTGGATCTGTTATTAATTATTATTAAGGTTTCACCTACAAAGGAGTTTAGATATCATCAAAAATAATACACTGCTAATGTTTGTTTTACTAATCCTGCTGAATTTATGGACTTGAGTCATTGAGGAAACACTTCCTTCAGCCATAATTTAAGTGCTACAATTAATGTAGAAAGGAGCCGCTCCCTATTGCTCTTGAGAAGAATCGTCCGAGAAAAAACTCTTTATGCTAATGGCCACACATCAAGAGTTAATGAATTAAAGCAGTCTTTTAAATGCACAAAGCTGTACATGTCAAGTAAAATGAATAATGTATTTAGCCCTTCAAAAGAATAATGTAATATTCGTATTTACCTCAACTCTATGTAGTCACATTCCTAAATAGGCTAACATTTGCAGCTGTTTTATTTCCAAAAATGTCAGTATCTACCACACTATTTATGTTGTAAACGTGGTGAATGTAAACCTTCAAGCATTCAACAAGAACATTCAATGTACATTTTTCAATAAGATGACATCAGTAAGGTATGTATTCTGTATGGGCGGTGGTTCACACTGTTGTGGTATGTTAGTGTGTAATTTAAGATTCCAAGTACACAAAGAGGTATTATTATTTATAAGAAAATCTAGGTGAACAGTGGATTAGACTTGAACAAATTCTGTTATGTGTGTTTTACCTTCAATAAATATGAGTATGATATTGCTTCTATGTACTAAACTCTTAAGTCTCAAGGTTAAAGCTTGAAATTATGGATTGCGGCTTGGAATACCATTGAAAAGCAACTATAGTTATTGCATGTTCATCAATTCTATATTAACAACGTACTTTGATCTGTTAATTCCGCCAGTAACTCATATTTATTAATAATATATACCGTCTGCTCATTGCTGCATTACTCCAGAACATACACATCATTATGCTCACATGTAACTTACTGTACCTATACATAGCTTAACATATTAAGTGAAGTTCCATGTTCCTGATCCATGTTAAGATCAAAATGCTACATGATCGATGTCTAAAATAGTTATTATTAGATTGATGTGATGATTTCAGCTAATAAATAATTTTTAGCCATTTGTTTGTAAGTTTCAATTTCTCATACTAGTTGCACATACATACTGTGTAAGTTTCTAATACCATAAAATATTACATCACGCATCTGGTTTTCATCAAACTGATTATCTTTCATGGTTCTAGGGGATTAGGATATGATTGTAAAGTATTTGCGTTTGTCTCAGCCCTTACCAAAAATGAAGCAAGTGTATACGGTACAGTTCACAATCATTAATCCGTAAAGAAAGTCATCTCACAACAGCATCTCTGAAAACAAATAAAAAATACAATTAATGATACATATTGTTCATGAAACACATTATATTATAGCCCTTGTGGGGGTATTCTGATTCTTCCAATTAAATATTTTTGCGTAATCAAAAAACAACTTTGACATTTATGACTCCTCTCGATATCTACCGAGATGAGACTTTATCAATAAACGTGTGTACTCTAGAACTGTCAAGTTATTATAAAAAGTATTGCTAAATAATTCACAACCAAGCTCTGAGATTTTAGTACCTCTCTCACTTTACAAGTACAACAGTGGTCTTGTCTATCAATTGCAAGATGTAAGTGTAAGACTAAACAAGGAAGTTGTTTGTTTCTGAATGGAAACGGCATATAAGTATTATTAATGTGTAGATACGCAACAAGACAAGAACTAAGTACACTCCGCGTGTACGGTGTTACATAAAACTTAATTAAAACAATGCAAGAGTGCACTCATCTCTGGTGCAGTATTCTTTGCCTGCCTGCATGCGGTGGGAATATACAGGTCATCAATGTAGACGGTTACGGAATGGCAATTGTTGATGAAACACTAATAAACATTTTATTATTGCAACGTGTGTCGGTCTTACTGTATTTTGTAATTTCACTAATATGTTTAGGAAATCAAACTACTATAGTGTAGCGAAGGTATGTAAATTAATCACAGCTTTTTATGTAATACTCATTCAATTATTATAAAAAATTATGATCTCCTATCTGAGAATGGAGTGCGAACAAAGCAGATACCTTGCTATTTATCTACCTAGGAATAAATGTAAGCAACTTGTTATATTAATTTGCAATCATAAATCACTGTAATTCAATATTATTAGCTATTTGGTACTTTATCTTACACATACTCAGTGAATGAATATTCTCAATAGCCAACTCATAATATTTGCAATTGGAAATAATACAAGCTATTAATTTGCATGCACCTCGCTATAATATTTCTCTCAGAGGCAATAGCGATGAATGTTGCAATTACAGAACAATTTTTCTTTTCATTAGGAAAATTGGCTGAGTAAAAACTATAGAAGTACCTATCTTTTCAGTATACATAGTAAATTAGATGGCCATGTTTATAAGTAACGGTATTTAGTACCTAATAGTAAACGGATTAATTAATGTGATTTCCATTAATAGAATACTCAGTCAGTAATTAATCTTCAGTAGACACTGCAAACTGTTGTAATAGTAAACACGGTAAAATAAACATTGCATTCATTAAGGGGAACAGAAGCAATCCGTAATATTTGGAGAAAGAAACTTTAAGTACCTTGTATGATTACGAGTTGAATGATCAGCAAAAATAATTATGACAGCCGGAATAGTTGACAAAGCTTAAAAGCGTCGTAAGCAGCAGTGAGTGAGTTAAGTGCGTTTTTATGCATAAACAGATAGGCAGTTTAAAAAGTAATAATAAATACTTCCTTCAACAGTTCCTTTGGAGAGCAAAAGCAAAACATAGGCTTATACATTTACATCATTCAGTCTTTTCCGGGTCAATATCTCCTCAGCAATGTTGCACCTCGTCAAGTCATCATCGTAGTAGTTAAAGCAACCTGTTGCTCTGATCTCGCTGCATATCTCATCTAGCGTTCTGCAATTTCATCCGTTGTAACAAATTGAATACCTTTTATTCCACTCTCATTCAACATTCTGGTTTAAAGCAAAACAGTACTGTAATTTAGATATAGAGCTTTCGCGTTTCAACAACAATGCAACACAATTTGTGACTGTCAAAACAGCCATTTTATCACAACCACCACCAGCAGAGTGTCTTCTACTACGTTTTCATTGAAAACCATGTGACTATCTGCATATTACAAGCCTTTGCAACAATAAAAAGCATTATAGTAGTTACACTGCATCATCGTTGTTGCGGTGAAGTAATACATGTTGTATTACGAGTAAATAGAAATAGAACTACCTGCAATGTGTACTAAACAGATAGATAGAGATCACACAATGACTACTAGACCTGCTACACACATTATTACACTACACTTTATAAACACTACACACCTCCGTGTAACATCGCAAATGAAATGAGGCATCTTGATTCACCTGTAGAAGTACAGACTGTCTTCTACTAATAGTGTCTGGTACTTACAAGTTGAACCATAGCTCTGCTCTTTTTCTTTATCCTGTTGTTGTGATGTCTTGTATCTGTAGTGTAATATTGTAACTAGTGTAATTTCAACTTCAAAAATGTAGGCATTATTCCCCTCATTATAACTTACTTCGTTATACACAACATCATTTGAATACGTACAATAGTACAATTATTTACATATCTAGCTCTACTACCTACTCCGTTGAAAACACATGTACTGATATGCACTAAGGATATGTTTAATACCATTGTAATAGGTAATACCAGACATTTCTTTTCATTTGCAGAAGATATTCCATAGAAGTATTATATAATGCAACTTCCTACACAATTCAAGAAGATTTGAGCTCCATGTGTGTCTTACTGTTGATTACTACTACGTGCGGCTTCTGCTCTTTTATGTTTCTAAACGGTAGAATCGAATTGGAATTTAACTTTTAGTTTGCATTTTGCATGAACGTTCCTTCCTTATTACAAACAGCATTTTAGTCGAAAGATCGTATTTAACAGTAAGTCAGGGCAATAAATGGTACAACTGGGTGTACATTATGGTTTAAACACAAAAGTGTAAGCTGCACTATCAGAGGAATCATAAAAATATCAGGTCTTGGAAGCTTTATATGTATACGAACAATAAAAGTAAATACTTTGTCTCGATAGGAAAGTTATTTCTATTGCAATTGTATCAAATGTCTACAGTATAAAATGAAAAATGTGTCTCTTCTCTTTATATGAAGATTCTGTCGTTTAATATACTAGAATGAAGAGAATGAGGACTGAGGAGGAAATATTATACCATAACTTTGTAGTAAACATTTGGCATGACATTATGACACAAAGGCTCCATTTCTCAGTTTAATGGAATAAGACATGTAGTGCAGTGCGGTGCAACTTAAAACATGTAAAGAGTTCACTCATGCATTGAAATACTTCATATAATTATTATTTACGAAAATATACCCCTGTGTGTATAACAAGTCTTCAGAGTGCACTTTCACAGGCAGAAAATTCTCAAAGTCCTGTTTTGACATTACTGCAATAGAGATTTAATGATATGAATATCATTATTGAGGTTATAAGACCAAACAGTAGCAGGATGTACAAATAAGTTTATTATGAAACTCTAGACACACAAAACTGAATTTATATTCTAAAATTTGGTTCGATTGCTTCATCGTTTGAATTACCTTACAATTAATCGACCATGTTATTGCAAGGAGGTGGTTCTCCGCTTACATGTAATTTTAGGGTGCATGAGAAGTTGCAAACGAAATACACGAAAGCATTGAATTCCAAAGTTTCGTTTAGCATTTAAAGAAGTTGATAGCTGCATGCAATGCTAACATGTTTCCCGACCATCTTGTCACGGAGGTATGCATCATTTTAACTAACACGTCAGTTCTTTCTGTAATTACAAACTTTGTAACAAAATTATGCAAGTTTTAAAGTATAAGCTACTCGAAGATTTTACAGAAATTAAATGACACATTGATAAGTTTCTTTCCACAGTGCTTTATAAGAAAAAAGAATTGAAAACGCCGCAACTAAAAGTGCCCCAAATGAAATTATATTCACGTCAACTTTT
>JABASD010003587.1:0-19202 GCA_019776165.1 Pogonognathellus flavescens | reverse complement strand
TCGATAGCAAAAATTGTAACGGCTCTGATTGGCTGAAGAAAGAATTGTCGAGGCCTCTGTCCGTAAGCTCCGTATGTTATAATACGTTACAAACTTACGAACAGTTAGTGTATACCCTCATTATGTCCATGGTGGAACTACATACAATTTCGTGTAAACACTTCCACATTTGGCTGCATACTTTACTATATAATATTAGTTGTGCATTTATGTATGAAAAGTAAAAAATGCTGATACCGATGAGTGATGAGATGACAGAACAAATAAGTTGTTGCCAGGAATCAAAAAGCATAATGCCTACAACCTACATACTAGTTTGGTTTGGTCTGCCAGAGTTCAGAGGTCATGAATGACATCATCAATGAATCTACTGAATGTAACTCTTATATTATATTTGCAGCTGTCAACGGGCTGTTTTGTTTACACGTATTCACACTTACAGACTTCATATGAATTCAGTCAGTACTGACTAATCTTGAAGGTTGTCAGGTTGCATTTAAATGAGACTTTTTATAGAAATTAAAAATGTTTATACAGTGCACTGCATAATTTGCCTATTACTTGCGCTCAAACAATTTTCTATTCACTTACTGACTCCTAAAATGGTTTTTATAATGGATAAGAAGGAATGTCATATAATTTGAGCTTGATTATCCGACCAGATTGACAGAATTTAGCGAGGGCGAAAGATGAACAGTTTTGATAGTGGACTAAATCGGAAGGCCACATGATTCATGAATGCAATTAATGAAACCGGTTAGTAACTTGAATTGATTGACCATTTAATACTTTGTAATTGTAAATGTGCAATATGTTTGTAATATTCTATATGTGGAAAAACTTTCTCTTAATTTCATTCACTATACAACTACATGGAAGTGGAATGATCCTTAATTTAGGTACTTGCGTCAAATAATGACCTGTACAAATAAAACCTTCTGGACATTCGTCTTGAAGCTACACCCTATCTACTTTTTTGACTGCTGTACATTCAGCAGTTTGTAAAATAACATAAGTACCAAATATATAATAAACCAGTGCAAAACGGATATAATAAAATATCGTAAGATACACATTTGCTTATGTTACGTAATAGTCGTTGCTATTGTGAATAAGCCAACTGTTGTTGTCAAATAAGTTGGCAAAGTTTGAATGAATTCGTTTTAGAGATATCGCCATGACAGATAGAACGTTACTGTAAAGTAGTTACAGCTATTGAAATTTGAATGTCACCGATTGACCCCATTTTCGTACTTGATCTTTGTTGTGGGTTTGTTGAGATATGATGATCACGGACGGACGGAAAGGCGGATACACCATTCTCATCTTACACCACTTAATAAAGAAATAAACTAGCTAAAATTAATCCAAAGATTGAGATTTGATACCTTTTCATACATGATTAAGATGTGTAATTATAATTCATATTTAAAAAGAATTTTCATCGGCAATGCTTTAATATAAGGTATGTAATAAATAAAATGCTAGTTAACATTGTCAAATCAATTTGGCATCTGCATTACAAAATGCAAAATGTTCGCATTAATTTATTTGGAAGCTAGTGAAGCTACATGGTATAAATAATATTTATTTAGTTGATACTTGATGATTCACACCGAGTACACGTAGATAGAGTGTTCACATGTATCAACATCCAGCACAGTGTAAATGAGAATGACATAATTATTTCTAAGAAAATGTAATTTAACTGAGGGCGTACGTGGGTGTGCATATCTGTAATTACTGCAATATACATGTACTTTTACATTATATATACCAATACACAATATGTTAAACGAGTCTTTTCATGTTTCGTACTAATAAATAAATAATTACTTAAGAATTATGCAGTAACATATAAATTATACAAATTTATTCTGGAATGCAATTTCTGTATATATAAAATTGAGCAAGTGTATGAATATTCAGTTTTCAATTTTCATTCAGCCTTATCATCTCTTAGAAAAATCCATGAATGAAGTAAACTTGAAACTGAATTTACAATTTAAGTTTAGTTAGTATAATTAGTAAATGGAATGTTTCAGCATTTTACACTGAGTGTTAAGAAGCTAAAACCATGTACTACAAATATATACTTTGATTCATTATTGTGTTGCTGGGTGTATATAAATTTGGATCCTATCCTACAGGGTATCTTTCAATGTCCATAAATTGTTGTGTCAATGATGCACAAATCAAGAAGGTCGCTACTACCCTGTAATAACGTTTTCTTTGACAAAATGATGAAACTAATTTTAATAATTTTCAGGCCAATTAAAATGCTTAACATTTTACATTAATTAACAAGTGACAATCAAATTAAGGTTTCAAAATACGTATGTCTACCAACCACTAACCTCACCGGGGCCTAAATTGGAATGTTTTGTTACAAATGAATTGTCGAATTTATTACCTTTCAGTCTAAAATGAAATAAACTCTTTTAAATAGGTTCTTACTATTTCTAATGATGTCGACCGCAGATCTGAATTATTGGTGTGATATGAATAGAGTAGGCTTTTCACTATTCATATCACCAGATCAGCACTAGTATTGAACTGCTTCAATCTTGTTTTTAACATCTTTAGATAGGTATACGGTACAAGTGCTAGTACAAATCTCGTAATTCTCACACAGACTTATGCGGATAACGCAATTGCGAAGCGTTAAAAATGATTGAATAGAAAAAGTGTAATAATATTCCACCCGCAAACAAAATTGAAAACGTGATATTGAGCACATTCACGATATTATTAGTTTTGGTGTGTGGTCGTGGTATTTTATAACTGCGTATGTATTCACACTTTCATACCGTGTAGTAAAAGCAATAACAATGAATGTTCATGTACATTAAAGTACCTATAGAGATATGCACATCCACGTACAAGTTTAATATAGATTTAATATTGCAAGTGAAGAATTTCTGCATTTCCTTATAAAATGAATATTCCCATCCAATTTGAAAGATCTGAAGCATTTCTTATCTCCTGGAATGTCTAAAGTTGAAAAATGCATACTAATTTTAGACTGACCGACTTGAATATAAGTTGAAAAGTGAATAACTACATAATGTAGCATATTTTGATGCATATGAGAGAGAGAGAGAGAAAATATTCAAGCTGTATGCATGTTTTTCCTAAATACTATATGCATGGAATAAGTCTCCTATACAGAAACACATTGTGGCTAATAATATTCCTGACTTTAGAGAGGAGATGTACATATATAGTAAAGTGTAGCTAAGTGTGGAAGTGTTTGCATATTTACACGAAGTAGTACGTATAGTCCCATGTACAAAAATGTATCTATAACACACACCAGCATACCATAGGTACAAGAACATGTAAAAGTGGATTCCTAACAATGTTATTATTCGTCGGGTGATGATGATGTAGCTTTGCACTTGATTCATCAATAAATGTGAATGCATATTATTACAGTTAGCATAGAGAGTGCGAGTAAATGAGTCTCCTCCATTAGAGGAGTTTTCGAGTGGAGAGAGTACAAATGTCGTGGTGGCCCATTTCCCCAAGCGGCGCAGAGGAGGAAGCAGTTAAACATGTCTCAAATCTCAAATGGCAAACAACATCATAATACTCCGTGTGCTTTCATTAGCAGAGGATTTAACATATTGATGATGATGCTTTTTAGTCGGCGTTGGAAGACGAATGCGACAAGACATATCATACGGCCACAAGAACACAGTCTCAAAAAAAGACACAAGACATGTCTTTTAATCTTCACCCCACTTTTACATGTACATTAAATACTACGCAGAATTTCGCACTCTCCTCATCCTCTTTGTCTGATGATGAACTCAGTGAATCTCTGCTTCAATTCAATGCAGCATTAAAAACATAATGAACTATAACCAAACCCTACCATACCATACACCTTCCTTCCCATACCCACTCTGCTAATTCTCTATGCAGATGAAAAGTATTTTATATTATAATCTCTAATACATACTATGCATGTAATGTACGGTACTTGTGTTTTCTGTGTCTATGTACTACAGATACCACATAGCCGCTATGTAATGCAAATTGAATTTTACTACTACTACATGTATGTATGTCTGCAGAGGAATATCAAGTGGAGAGATTATTATTGTTATTATTATTACCTACATGGAAATATACATAGAATTGCCTTAGCTGTGTGGGGACAAGGGACAACAAGTAAAAAGCTTGGTTAACTTTGTTAAATGACAATAAGAAGATGCAAATGGGAAACCTATTGGGAGAATAGTAAAGTTTGGCTTATTGGAAGTGGAAGTACACATAATAATATTATTATATATACAGAGAGAGAGAGAGAGATAGTAAATGCATTGAACAAGTATATAACTACTAGTAGAAAAGATAACAAGTTCTTTACAGCTACTACTACTACTACTACTAAACTACAAGTACAACTACTCACGAAGAACTCACATCATCATCATTCTTTCTGGTTGAGTCTAGTAAGTGTGTTTTTGTATAGAGAAGAAAATCTGAGAGTGAGTGTAGTAGTAGTAGAGAGTTGGTTTTGTTGTTTTTCCGGCGCTAGGAAATTAAGTGAGTGTTACAAAGCATTTGTAGAAATATTATTAATAAAAGTCCGAAGTGCTAAATACCCGTGGTTTATTATCGTTACTTTGTGGTAGTGTCGTCGTCTGTGTAAGAAGCGTGTGTTGCTTGTATTTGTATGTGTGTGTGTGTGTTGTGGTGAGTCTTTGGTGTATTTTGTGAGCAAAAGAAATCGGGGACATTACCTTATATGGCCGTGGCTGAGTATCTCCCGGTGTTGCCAATATCTTTCATTCCCATGCCCTTCCCAGCCACAGTCGTTTCCCATCCTTCTGCTGCATTTAAACAGCTTATCTTGTCATCCCCAACAAGACGCGCTTAAATCAGCGTACATACAAAACTGACTAAACAATAATAATCATTTACAAGTGTTCAATAACATATCAACAATTCTATTGGGTCATCAACTGTCCTTCTCTGACCGTCGTCACTTTCGGCTTCATTACACAGCCGATCTCACACAATCACAAGGTTCGTGCTTCTTCAGCTCCCAAATTTCTTTCTTTATTTTAGCTACGACTCTTAATTTTATTTTCGTAATTTCCTCTTGGAATATATGTTAATGGAAATTAATTCGGTACAGTTTATTTTTTGTCAATTGGACATTGTCGTGAAACGGAGGATAAATACAGGATTTCTCTTAATTATTATTACGATTCGGTTTTTTTGCATCTTACCGATATACTGTGTGAGTGTGTGGAGTGTGTGGTATAGGACATATTTAGCATGCACATAATAATACAAAAGTCACATATGCACAAAGTTACATTAAGTTAAATTTCCTGTGACTCTTCAACGAAGTCATTAATTACGAAGTTAATTTTTCGGTGCCAGAAGTTTATTTTATACAGTCAGTGATGACAAATAATTTGCTTGGTTAATTTATCCTAAAGAATTTATTTTTTACATTCTCTTTTAAAATATTGCCTTGAGCACGGTACAGTTCATACAACGTGTGGGTTAAAACCAATAAATGTGACATTTTTTACTTACAAGGAACGCAATATTTTATATACAAACGAAGCAATTTTTCTCTCAAACTCAATATCTATTTAAAAGATTTGGTATTCTATGCAACAGTGTAGATATTTTTTGCAGTAGGTAATGTATTATAAGCACATAGAAGGAAATAGCTATTAGTAGAGTTACTCATTTCGATCGAGTCATTTCCGAGTGACTCATAGTAGAAAATACGCCGTAGAAATTACAAATATTTTTGTGTATAAAGCACTCAAATTTTAGCAGTATATTTTGTATGCACATTAAATTGTGTAGGAAAACTACTACGTATTTGTTACTGTCAGCTATTTTGAGGTATGATCTCAATTGGATAAATATACTAAACTTTATTGTGAATTTACAAGAAGAGACTGAAATAGCGTTTGCTTAAATTTAAGTTTTAATTAGGTAGATGATATTTTAGAAGACACTTTCTAATTATGTTCTACTTTTCCATACTTTTCAGTTTTACAGAACAGACGTACATACTAGAAGGGCATTGTACATGTTAAATAAGTATTTCATTTTATTTGACGGATAGGATTAATTAAATATATTTATTGTTGGATTGTTAATTTGCAGAATTATACACAGAGATGTAGCACAGTCATAATGTTGGAAACAACGTTTAAATTTTAAGTTCGTTAAAATATTTTTTTGCAGTAGCAATGAACTTGGTAGATATAAGCATGGATGGATATACTGCCAACTACAGACACTACAGAGTATAAAATGCTATAGCCTTTAACAATGAAGTTAATATGCATTTAGTGAATAGTTTATTTTCAATGATGATGTTGGTGGTGGTGGTAAGATAAAGATAAGGCAACAATTGGCGAGTCTTCGTCATATATAGCTATTATCAAACTTAACCTGTTGGACAAACCTGACGCTCTACTTTTAACACGTCGGTTAGCTTTCCTTAGGATGGCTGTTTTCTACATCTATACAATATATCTCTATCATTCACTGATTGAAATCATTCCACTTAAATCTACTTAGCACTTTCCCTTTTCAAACAATAGTGTACCAAAGCACAAATCACCAAAACTGTATAAAGGTGTATTTCTATATGGACCGTTACATACTTGAAAACACTAATCGGGTCGCTTAAAACGTCAGCGTTTATAAATTCAGGAAGAAACTCTACGGCTGTTACAATTCCAATCTTACAACTTACCATTACAATTACATACAGCAGAATTTACTTTTGCTGCAGTATGATACATATAATATGCCACAGAATTACCATTCGTACTAGTTCAATATTCCTTCGGGTAGACTCGATTGAACTTTTTAGGTTACGCTTACTGAAAAGGCCATGTAAAAATAATTGTCCACTTCACTGTTGGGGTGTAGGATACAATAAATTTTAATTTGTCTTCAATCGACTATTGGTAGTAAAGGAAAATACATCTTGTAAATGAAATACATTAAATTCTCCTTATAAGTAGCATTCTGTGATAAGAGGGGTAATGTAATGTATAATGTCAATAATGAAATGCTGATTATGTGATAATTTTCATTTGGAATTTTAAGTAGCCTACCTATTTTAATTATGTGCATTCTTTAATGTTTTCATTGAAAGGCAGAATACCTTAAATAGTACAGCGTTGCTTTTAATACAGCATATTATTCTTGTAATTCATTAAATGAGTTTTTAAACCCTTTAAAAGTTATGTAGCTTGAAATTGGCATCTTTATGTTTGGAGAAAAAAAACATGTTTTGAAGAAATCGAAAGGGAAACCTTTACTACCAGCAAGTACACAGGTTCTTACACCATCAAAATAAATAACAGCAATTACAATAAATACAAACACCAATTCCATTTAAAGCTTGCATTTAATTTGTACTTAGGAATGGCACACTCTATAATGTGTTATTATCGTAAAATGTATTCAAGCTTAACAAACATCTTAAATATCTTTATGCTCCTCTTAATAAAATTTACATTCTGTTTGATGTTTGAAAAGAATGCAAATTCTGTAAGAATTTAATGAGAAAAAGATTATGAAATCTTGCTACTTTGCCAATCATTTTTGGAACTAGTTTTGGAAATTTGAGTTTTTAAAATATAGGTTTAATAAGTATCTGCCTCCTTATTGTAAACCTGCAACCGCAAATACTACTGCAATTTGCATACTGAATGAATTAATATTTGTTAGTCAATATTTAAGTTATTAAAGGATATATGGTTGAAATCGTGTATTATACATTACATTGTGGCAATGAATTTACAACAATGAATAAAGAACCTTTGTAAATCCACTCCACTTCGTATTCCTCCGGAAAGAGGAATGGTGAATGGAATAAATGGATTAAAGTATACGAGAGGCATGCTGACTGGGTTGCTGGGCGTATCATTGCATGTAGCTTTTAATTCATTCATAAAGATGAGTAAGTTAAAAAACCAATTGTTAGTAATAAAAATAGCGACCTGCAATGCACAATTTTATACATAGCTGCGATTGTGCTAGGAGAAACCGGATTTTAGATTCTATTACTTACAAAGAACAAATACAACAGCAATATACTATTATTACGATACCACAGCTCTACCTCCGCTATGGCATTTTTAATACAAACCATCACGTCATTAAAAATGTATATGTGCAGGTATGTGATTTGCCCATTCTGACGATTATAATGAATTTGCCCTCTTTAAACTTTACTCTAAACGTCCTTATTAATTTGTATCTTTCGTAAAATTTTCTTATAAACTATAATACTTTAAACTAGGGAATATTTAGTATTATTCTACAAATTAAAAGCTTTTCAAAATAAAATCAAATAAATACTACGAAAATCATGAAATAGTTAAAAATACATATTAAAAGTCAAGTTGAATGATTCATGATAGATTCTTGCAATCAGATGATTAGGACAGAACAAATTGAATTATACTGCATAATTAGGCATAAAATAGTGTGCTTATTGAGATATGATAAACTACAATTGAACTAAAGGTAGTTTATGTAATTAATTGAAAGATCCACTTAGAATACCACAACCACTGTACATAAATAAACCACGAACTTTTAGTTTGGTAGCTAAACGGCATGATATTAAATTAAGAGTGGTGGAAAAAGTGCATTAAATCGCCATTGTATTCTTTGGAGGTTGTAATTTTCTCATTTCCTTAATGTGATTCCATTGACTTTGTTGAAATTCACGGTAGCACACTTTACTACTATTGTGTATTGAATTAGTACAATGCTACTAGTGTTAAGGGTAGAGCATTCCATTTTACTTTTCTACTAATGGATGATTGATGGCTGATGCACTAAGCAATTTAGCAATTAGAGCATCAATGAGCTACAGAAACCTGCAGCAATAAGAGAGTATCGGTAAATTAACGGGGAATGTATTATTAGATTCAGTAAATTGATTGCATTAAAAATTCCTTGCGAATATTTTGACAATGAGTCAATTTTTGGTAGAAATGCCAGGAGTATAATATAGAGATGACAAGTGTAGAAATAAATACTTTCACGATTTTCTTGTGGAACATTTGATTGTAGCTGTGTGTGAGTTATTTTGCGAGTAAGAATGAGTGTGCATGTGTATATACAGATAATTACGAAAGGTAGTATGTTTTGCGTTATGTGTAGTTCATCAATTACAGTGTGTTTCGTGTGTAAAGAAAACATGGAAATACATACAACATAAATAATAAAAGTACAATCAGAGAGTACCACAATACAACAGGTAGATTTATTGTACCTGTAGCGTAGCATGCTTTTGCTTCCATGCAGTGTTGTCTTTATTTTGTGTGCAATAATTCTGTATATGTACACAATTCGAAAAGGACTATCCAACTACAAGAACACACAATATTTCAGAGTCTGTCTGTACGTATGTACTTAATAATACACACCTAGTAGTAGTAAAAAGCAATGTAGTACTACAAATATATTATGTGTGTACCTATTTGTTATAATATGCTCATCTTGCACCTGTAGACGTATTTCCTTCTTGTAAAGTCTGACTGCTGCTGAGTGTTCTGTTACCTTACCAATTATCTCACCTGTGCTGTGAGTCATGAAGCATGCATTTTTACTGGGTAGGTTATTTGTACAGGTGAAAAAGTGGCAAGAAACACAACCATCCATATATTCCTCAGCAATCCCATACCTTACCAATGTATATACTTTTAGATCGCGTAGGTATGTTTCTACTACACGAGAGAGAATTTATGCAGACAAAAGGCAACTGTGAAGCTGACTATATATTTAGCCAGCTCGTCAGTTCATGTTTTGATTATGATCTTCAGACAGGTCACAACTGTGTGTGAAAACTTGGTAGATGATCAAGCAGGTGCATCATACAATGTGTATATATGTAGCACACTCGACGACGTACTTGGGTTTTTATCAAGTAAATGTACTTACTAGATGCCGAATCTCCAATGTCGAAAAACCCATGTAGGTATATTCTATCGCAGTTAAGTGTGAGAGTGTGTAGTGATTACAGTTTACACTTTAATGTCACTTTGCGACATCACTCTCATGCCAAAAATCCAATTACAACTATTCTATAGGCATTCTTCTGAACAATTAGTTCGTGGTTGCGCTGTGGAGCTTGTGTTGACATTTCCATTAGCCAGATAATTGTTTTATCCGTTATCAACCTAAAGTTCATATCAGTGACAGCAGTGATAACAAGTTTATTAATTAACAACCTGTGTAGTTTATAATGTTCAACGACCTAACTCAAAATCCTAGTGAGACTCTATTTTAATGTGTAGCAAACGTAAAGAAAAAAAATTGATTTTCAATTTTTTCCAAGCGGATACTTTTATAAATCATTTTGAGATTTTGATAAAGTCCCTGATGAATGTTTGGGTTATTGCTTCAGAAGTTTAACTTGCTTTCCTTTAGTGGACAAAATGTGATAACTAAAATGAAAGCTATTTCATTTTGAAATATATAATAGTATATTATACGTTATGTTATGTGATATGCTTACTGGGAAGTGCATACCTACATTTATAAATATGTGATGCTAAATATCTTATATAACTCAAAGGCAAAAGAATTGTAAAATGCAAAGAAAAATGTAAAGAAATTATTCTTTGGAGAATTTGGATTTTTTCAAGATTTAAACATTTTTCTTTCCTGATTCAGAAGTGATTATGTAACTTGTTGGTTTTTTGTAAGGACAATAATGTGAGAACAAGAAAGTGAATGACTTTTTTAGTTTGTCGTTTGCTGTTAATTAATCTGAAAATGGCACTGTAATAATGTTACTGTAATAAGTGAAGATGTGACTAGTTTTATATTAAATGCCTTAAGTCATAGTATTTTAAATTCCTATCTGGAGAAATACATAAAAACAGGTATTGTTCAACTGTTAATAATTACAATCAATACATTTACACATAGTACTCTTTCATTCTGGCAAAAAATTTTTTAAACAATTAGATAAAGTTAATCGACTATACTTGTAATTAATACTATACGTCGGTTACAGTAGATGTGTGTGGAGTGGATGCTACTTGTACTGCACTAAAAATAGACATTATTTGGGCTTTTATTCACAAGTTGACGTAAGTCATATTATATTTGTCTGTAAATTCTGTTTGCAACAAAGGTCATATTATTTAGGGGTTTAAGTTTCCTTTATCAGTTCAGAGTAAAAAGGAAATGAAGCCAAACCAGTATAATTTACTGTTCGTAAAGTTCAAATCGAGCATTGTATAAAGGATGATAAATTGTCGATAATTAGGTATTGGGTAATCCTACTCACATTATAATGTTTAAATTAGTTGCTAAATATTATTTGCATAGGTTTCTAGTTTCCTAGTCAAACTAATATTGAACCTCTCTACTTGGAAAAGACAAATATAAATTATTTAATGGAAGACAAAATCTGATTTTGATTTTATTCTTGAATTGCATATTCAATATTAGAGGCTCGGTCCGAAATATTATATCTGTAAATCAAATATTAATGAAAAAATTGTCATTCATTTGAACCTATATGAATACAATGGATATTTTATTATTAAGTAAATATTGTCATTCTCAGTTCTATCACTATCAATTTAAAAAAGTTTCCTCCTGATTGTTCTATCTTCAGTATTCCAATGAACGTGAATAGAAGTAGGACATACATGGAATAAATATACACTTACTTCTTACCTTTAGGCTTTAGACCCCACAGTAACAGGCATGTAGCATTTTCATATAATATTATAATGTACAGTACTGTACTAATAATGGTAGTGTAGGCCTGGTATTTTTTGTGATAAAAACTGTACGTATAAATGTATGTACGTTTCAGCATAATGACGTTATGGAGCTTGGTTATGTTAATTTATGCAAGTTACATAGTTTTAATTATAATGTAAACTGGAATTATAAAGCCACAATCTAAATCATTGTAGTATCCACAAATTGTAGTTAGGTGAATACTTTCCCTGCGTTTTCCTGTGTGTGGTCATTCTGTGTTGGCAATTTGGCATTGTGATAAGAATGTTAGTTGTAGATAAGAATAGACAACGTAAAGCTGTATAAGCGATTCTCTCACCCGTTTCAACCTTAAAAAGTTTTAGAGTTTGAGTTAGTACTACTATCGTATTTCACTTCGTAGAACAAGGTGGTGTCTATTTAGTGCACAACAGATTGAAACCTACGAACGGATTCTTACAATTGGTTTTTTTATTTCAGGCAATAATGTCCTTCCGCGTGGTACGGTCGAGTAAATTTCGACACGTTTATGGGACTCCATTGAAGAGAGAACAATGTTATGACAATATTCGGGTATCCAAATCATCATGGGATTCGACTTTCTGTGCCGTAAATCCGAAGTTCCTCGCCATCATAGTAGAATCCGCTGGAGGAGGTGCTTTCATTGTACTTCCTTTAAATAAAGTAAGTATAAAAAAACTTCTACTTCATTTTCCTGACAAATTCGTAAAAATGGACATTTATATTCCTAATTTTGGTTCTGGTAAGAATATTAATCATAAATTTAATATTTGTATAAAGTTCAGTTTTACACGGGACCGAATTGTATTTACCATGGCGATAGAATTTGTGAATTGCAATTGCAGCGAATATTTATAACTTTCTTTTGGGTTTTAAGGTCGGACGCATCAATCCCGATTATCCCTTAGTTGGCGGACACAAAGGTCCAGTGCTTGATATTGCTTGGTGCCCTCACAACGATAATGTTATTGCCAGTGGCTCCGAGGATTGCGTTGTTAAAGTTTGGCAAGTTCCGGATCATGGCCTTGGGAGGTAATGCAATTTTATGTTTCATCCTTCTAAAATTTTTTAAACGTTCAAATTCATGTAGTAATAAATTTTTTAATGAAATCATTCATAATTTTTTCAGAACTTTAACGGATTCAGTAGTAGATCTTCTGTATCATCAAAGAAGGGTTGGTCTAGTCCTATGGCATCCAACTGCCCATAATATTCTACTCACTGCAGGTAATTAAACTTGTTTTGTACTATTACTAAATTAGGAATCTTCTGTTCGTTCATCCCAATCTTTATCTGTTAAACAATTGTTTTATTACACTCTACCATCTGGTATCTCCATTTATAACGATTATCTGTTTGATGTTAATATACAGGCAGTGATAACCAAGTAGTAATTTGGAATGTTGGCACTGGAGAACCATTAATCGAAATGGATTGCCATCCAGATTTAGTATATTCTGCTTGTTGGAACTGGAATGGATCTCAACTGGTAACAACGTGCAGGGACAAAAAAATTCGTCTCATAAATCCCCGAACTGGTGAAGTTGAAGAGGTATTTCGATAAAGACTAATAATATTATTATACCATGTATAATATGTCAATTGGAAACTAGAATCTAAACGGTGACATTAAAAATGATTTTAGGAAGCACTGAGCCATGAGGGTAGCAAAGGTACGCGAGCGATATTTTTGAGAAATGGTCTAGTGTTCACGACCGGCTTTAGCAAAATGAGTGAGAGGCAGTATTCTCTCAGGGCACCAGATCATCTTGACGAACCCATTGTCATGGTGGAACTTGATACGTCAAACGGTGTAATGTTCCCTCTGTACGATGCGGATACAAATCTAGTCTACCTTTGTGGAAAAGTAAGTGCGGATGTTTTTTGCATATACATTGTATCAAATTTTTGCATAATATTAAATAAACAATGGAGTGTTGCTAATAATAACATGATGTTATTATTTTTGTAGGGTGACAGTGTGATTCGATACTTTGAAATCACTGCGGAGCCACCATTTGTTCATTACATCAACACCTTCCAAACCCCTGATCCACAAAGAGGGATAGGTATGATGCCTAAGCGTGGCACCGACGTAAGTGTCTGTGAAATATCTCGATTCTTTCGATTAAACAATTCTGGATTCTGTCAAGTTGTCAGCATGACTGTTCCCAGAAAGGTGAGTAAAAAAATGTTGGTGTTCATAAATAAATACAGATAACAGTTAACGGATTATTTCTGCCTGAGATTTGATAATAATAAATTAGTGTTATATGCAAATGCATAAATAATGTAAATGTTTCTTTTTCCGTAGTCGGAGTTGTTTCAAGAAGACTTGTATCCCGATACCCCAGGGGACGCTCCTGCTGTAACAGCTGAAGAATGGTTTGCGGGTAAAGATGGGGAACCAATTTTGATTTCAATGAGAGACGCCGGTCAGACATCAACTAAGAAAAATGAATTGAAAGTAAAGAAGAAGGCTAATATTTTGGACAAACGAACATCAAAGGACTCGAGAAGTTCAGCTCCAGAAGCTGCTGATGACGTCGATGATGATACGGCCTCAGTGCAACCTTCCGTTCCTGTAAATAATTATTTTAAATATTTTTTATACACATTTTGAGTCTTTTTGTAGACAAGTTTTTGATTTCTGCAATAGAATTTATCATATCTGTATTTTAATCCTAAACAGATGAAAATGTTCGAGGACATGCAAGATGAAATTCGGAAACTGAAGGCAATGATTGTTAAGCACGAGAAGAGAATCCGAGTCCTTGAAGCCAATAGTGGTCATCAGTTAGTAGAAAAAACGCATGAGCCAGACGCTCCTCCACCTCTACCTTTAACCGAGCCTCCACCTCCGTCCATTACAATCAACAATAATTCACACTCTCCTGAGGAAATGGCCCCTGATGAAGTTTAATTAAGTCTTCCTCTCTGCTCCATATAAAGGAGAATATTGCATTTTTTAAAGAGAGTGTTTGTATAATTACCTGTTTATTGCTATTTGCTATCTGTTATCGGTTGTTGATGTTAGTGGTTATCTTCGAATATTTTTTCAACCTCCCCGTAATTGCTCGTTGTTTTGTGGGTTACAAATCTACAACAGTTGCATGCTGCAACAATTGTTAAAAACAAAATGTGTAAGAATGTAACACGACATGCTAACAAACACGGTACCTACCTATTCACAATCAGTAACTTGAAATTCAAGTGAGTAGCTTATTTTGATTAGACGCTAGCCTGCAATTTTTTGTTTTATTATTATCAATATACGCAAGCAAGCCAGCTTTTTTGCAAGTACGATCTACGAATAATATTATAGTATGATTTTGTGCGTACACATTTTTGGTGCGCAATTATTGTATTTGTAACTGCAACGCTATTAAGGATTAATCTACGCATTTACACTTTTTATGCTTTTAGCTTTTAAGTATGTAATGACAATTGTGTCAAATGATTTTTAAGTGATGTTTTTGTTTTTATATAAGCAATGAGATAACTTACATGGATACTAAAGATGTGTGTGCTGTGTATTTATACATAGATGTAAAATATTGTTTAAATAACAAGTCATGTAGTAGTTCTGTATATCCTTTTTTAATTGTAATGCCTTTTGAAGACGCCAACTAACTTGGTAGCGCCTGACGTGAAACACAATATTATTATACCGACCGAACTAGAAAAACAGATTTCAATACTAACAAAATGGAAATGATCATGTCCGTTCATTATTGTGCCAGTTACATTCACGAACGAGAGAATATAAAGATGTATACAATAATTTCAAGTAGAAAACTATCTACCCAAACGTAGCTTTCAAACACCATTAACAAATAGGTATCAGTTAGGAAAGAACATGGATCGTTATTAAAGTATCTGTATATAAAAACTCTATTCACACAGTTTATAGAAATTGTTCTTACCAAATTTCTTTGTTTATGGAAAAAAATCCATCCTGTCTGAACAGAAAAACAATATGCGTAAAATTGAGGTTTCAATTACATTTTTGACCAAGTATTTTTGACTTATTACTTCCTCGGAAATTTTTTTATCCCCCACATAAATAATTTTAGAAAAACAGTTAAGCTATTTCAAACAATCATATTATTAGTATATTATTGCTACGTATAAATCAAACTTTGGTTGGTATTTCGTTACTAAATTGCCGAATCTGTTGATTAATAATCTTCTTTGTTTCATGGTCATATTATTGTGGCCTCTAAAGTATTGACGGTACGAGTAAAATACGGCGAAATTGACTGTGACATTGAAAATGTTCAATGAGTGCTTTTATCTGACTAAATCTGTAATGACATTTAATTTAGTGGAAAACTACTACAGTATAGAAAAATGTAAACTATTGTGATGAAATTTTATAATATAGTGCCTTTACCTTTCCTGCTACCAACAAGTGCTAATTATTAACTACTGGGAATGAAAAGTATTCCACCGTCAGGCTACGATACGAAATATACCTACCGGGGGTTGCATCCAAGGACGTACCGAGAAAGGGGCACGTGCTCCACCCAAATACGGAAAAGGGGTTATTTGCTGCCGTAGGCCCCGAATAATCTTTTTTTTAAATGTTTTTGCCGTTGTGCCCCCCAGGCCACTTTAATAGGTACTCCTGGGTACGCCCTTGTTGTATCAATATGATGATAATACCCTATAATTGATAATAATATAAAAATTCTGTATATAGGACGATATGAAAAATGGATAAAAAACTAACAACTGGTACAGTGCTTTATTTATGATTGCCGATGATGGAAAACTAAAAATACTACAAAAGTAAAAATATTTTGTAATTTAATGAAATGCCAAAAGACTAGAAGTTTTCACATAGAGAGTGAGAGAGGGAGAGGAAACTAATAATGTAGTAAAAGGAAAGGTAGGTAATTGATTGTTGTATTACATACTACTAATTTATAGGCTGTCTCTGACGACTGCAATTTTGCACTAAAAGATGTAACTATATAATGTACGACATAACAAATATGGAATGTAGTTATTTGGTTTGCTGTGATGCGCTAAGTCTATAACTCATCTTGATTGTAAAGAAACCGTAGTGTCTTTAATTGACAATGCGGGTTCTCATTAATTGAGTCGTTTTTGTGAGAGACAGAAAGAGTGTAATTTAAGACACTATACAATTTAGTACCTGAAATTTGCAAACTTAACGATTATTAATAATTGTTTGAAATCAGAGAAATAATATTACTATGAGCAACGAAGTAAAAACCTCCTTCCTATACAGACAATTAATAAATTAATGCACAATGTTAATAACTGACAAATATATACGAAATGCACTATTAAATAGTACTTACAATATACAACATAGAACTTAAGTTTTAAAACCATAATATTGTACATATATAATACATTAAAAATGCGTAATTTATTATTCTTCCAAATCTGACAATGGTATAGTAAAATCCTGCATTCAAATTGTATACAAACTGAGAAAATATGAATTTGGAATATTAGTTGTGTTTTAATAAGAACGTCTTGAAAGCTCTAAAACTATGTACAATCTTTTTGACTGGCCTTGTATTAGTATTGTAGACATGTTAGCAATCAACACCACACCATCCATCTGAGATAAATCCTTCCTTATAAATATCTAGAAAATCTTATTCTGATGTGCACTGACAACTGAAAGAAGCAATACGGAATGTGTGTATTATTGCTTCAATGAACAATGATAATGTTATAACATATTTTGTCGAGAATGAGATAGCCTTAACACAAATAATACATTACCTAATACATAACACGTAACAAATAAGAACAATATTTATTAAAATATGATTACAATGTTTACTTACAACTTGGTACAAAACAATCAAGTGCTTCCTGCTGATTAACATACTACTAGGTACACTAAATAATTATAGCCGTAATTTAATTCATCAGTATCACGTACAATGACAAAAATATTCTAAGCCCACGTGACAATACATTATATAATTGCCCATTCATCCTATATATGCTAAAAATATACATACTCTCAAAAGTACGGCAATGTCTGATATTTAATAAAATACAAATAATTTCTGGAAGTCCACTTGCCATTTTTTATTGCAACCAGTTGCATTTCGTTTAGTTAGTTATGTATTTATAGTTTAAATTGTAGATTTCATTTGAGGTAATAATACATTATTTCATATTATATATTTTAGAAAGCAAAGTTTTTTATATAAATGTAAGGATAAGAAAGACTATCGTCCAGTACATTCATAAATCTAATACTGAATAAAATTGAGAATCAATATTTTATAATTTCACACACTCATTCAGAAGATTAGATTTCTACTGCAATATATTTTCATCTAACTACAATATATATATAATAAGACAAGTTATTAACTAAAAGTATAAATCATTAATACTAATTTCGATGTAACAAATTATAAATAGGATTCTGTCATCCAAATAATATTATATCATTGAAAGTGCATACATTTACGATTTTCACCAGCACACACGAAAACCAAACCATTTGCATAAATATACTACTCTCAATCATTAACAGATTTTTAAATTTCATCCATTGAATTTTGATTTTTCCTATAGAGAGCAATTCAGTTTAAGTCCAGCTCATCCTAATCCTGAGTATTACTATAACAAATTCTTACTTTTTACAAACCTTCATTTTTCTCAACTTTCATCCACTCTATATACACTTTTGAAACAACGACTGGCCATGAAATAAAATACTACGTCACTTATTTAGTGGTGTATTGTTTGGGTGTAAGGCCGATACAATACTATTGGGCGAGAAAAGTAAGGGAAATCAAAACGGTGTAAATCACACGTCATAATAATAGTCTAAATAATACTGAAGGGCAAACTAGTTTGGGGTTAAGGTTCAAACAAATAACGTTTTTTAAATAGGAGAATAAATACAATTCTTAGTCTCTTAGTTATTGGATTGGTATCTCTGTTATTAACGCAGTAAATAATTATTAGTGTTGGTAAAAAAGGTAACACTATAATTGTGTAATGTTAAAGATTTAATATTTTGTTAACAGAAGTTCGTTAAAAGTTAAAATGAAAAATAATAGGAACTCCTAAAATCATCTATACAATTTAAATAAATCGGATTTTCATTTTAAATAATAATGTTAATTTTAATTAATCATCCAGAATTAATATAAGAAAAATATATCGCATAAAATTCCTTGCCTGGCAATATTTTTCACTCAAATTTCTGAAATATTTTCATGTTTTTAATGACATTTATTTCAAATAAATATTACTACACAGGTTTCAGTTGAAAGTCTTATTTATATAGTTAGGCAGTTTTTCATTACATCTGTTTTTTTCATTCGACCTGTTTATTTTTTTCATTCGAGCTATTTATTTTTTCATTTGACCTGTTTATTTTTTCATTCGACCTGTTTTTTTTCATT
>JABASD010003586.1:0-19209 GCA_019776165.1 Pogonognathellus flavescens | reverse complement strand
GAGTAGCATTTTCTGTTGCGCTTTGAAAATTTGTGTAGTCATTTTCCATTTCTGGCTCTGCCTCAGGGGTGTAGTCTGCATAATAGTGAGCTCCCATTGTACTCTCTTCGTACAAGTCGCTAGAGCAATCAACTTTTATGTAACAAAAGTAATTATAACTCAAAAGGAACAGAAAAACTTGCAATGCAATACTGGCTTTCATTTTATTTATTGTAATTAACAATATTATAATTCGGCTGCAACACTTTTTTATTTCTCTCCAACTAAATCTTCCAAGATGAATTAACTTTTTATTGTTTTCAGCACAAGTATCTCTCAAGCTAGTAAAAATGTCCTTCGCTTTGTATGCAGCATCCTGTTTAATCTCCTAACTGACTAACTTCTGTGAGATTATTTACTTGTGAAAGAATAAATGAGATCGATTTAAGCATCTAAATCATGTTGCGCCTTTACTTTTACTCTTTACAGCAAAATTGCTAATATTATGTAATCATTCATAACTCTGAACGAGGATAAGTTAACATCCGCTTACAAACATAATACTTGTTTTGCTCTACAAATAATTTATCTATAATCACATCCTTTGGAAAACGATAATTATATTACTAATATCATTACACGCTCTATTTTACCATTTATAACGTAATGCAAAAAGAATGCAAACTCAACCAAGCAGAAACAAGTTGTATAACACAATTAATGTGACATTAAGGTTAATAAATTCTTGTCCTTGTGAATTGTAATAAAGTGAGCCACTTCATTCGATTTGATATTGATATCTGATAACCTTATGAAATTTTAAGATTCTTAAACAAGTTTAAACAAGCCTTACACCAGTCATAAATCCTGCAATGCACTCCTTACTGATTGTCATGAAATTTTGTTGGTTTGGAGTCGAACTCTGTGTGTGTAGGCAACCTGCTTTGTAGAATATTAAACTTAACATCAAGACATGCAAAAGGTTTTTACGCATAATATGCATACAGATCATTATAGTCGATTAATATTAATAATTGTCACGTTGTGACTCGCAAGACCAAGTCCCAAAGACTCCTCGCTCACGGTTTGTTTTTACTACAAACTGAATGCTTCTGATTGTTTCTCTTTAATTTTTCCATTCAAAATTTTAAAATAATTATAAAATTATTTGGACATCACAATTTCTACAAGTACTAAGAATTTATTTTTAAACAATTCTAATTTAAAGTTTTTGATAGACATGATATTTTGGACAGCTCAGTGGTTTGGAAGACAATGGTGACAATTCAATCAGAAGTGCGACAACTGCCAATAGAATTCTGTTACACCAATCAAGTTATCAGACATCCAAAACTGCAAAAAAATATATACAAGAGAGTATAACACTATTTTCACAATAATATTACTAGAAAAACTTCTGTACATAAAATAAATTGTGTTTTACGGGTTTAAAGAGCCTCCAGTGGGTGAAGAGAGATACGCCTCCAATTCTGGTTCTATACGATCAACTTCTATAAGAAATTTTATCATAACTTTTGCAAAGTTGCTGCCGTTGTGACTAAATGCATTGTATTTTGATGTATGAAAGTCAATGTCTTTCAATTCTTGAATTTTACTGAGAAAATCGTTTTCTGGCACGTTTGTTATGCCTAGTGTAAATGTTCTCTTGAGTGGAGCTCCTTTAAAGTTGTCTCTCTAAATCATAAAGATTAAATTCGATGAACATTTTTTAATGTTGTTAAATTAAATTAAATATTCTTTGGATGAATTAAAATAAATATTCAATTTACGTGTTCGATGGCAGTTATTCCATTCTCTGTGTAACAGTATTCCTTCCCGTAAAGGCTTATTCCAGCATGCCAACAACATTGTCCTTCATTTATAAAATAAACAGGATGTATTAGCACGTTTGTTTTTATTTGTTTTATTATTATTATGTTTATTATTACATTTATTATTTCACACAATAACTACTACTCCATGTACTGCAAACTGTCATACACTAATTGTCCGTACCCGAAATCCGACTCCAAGTTGAAGTTTGGTCGTATACGAAAAGGTAAACTTGAGACTGCGACATTCTTTGTAATTGCTATAATATACCTATAATATTATAATGTGCAGAAACGTCAAAAAATTAATAGGCACTCGTCAAAACCTTAAATACATGACTTTATGCACCTATAACTAACAACTACACATTTTATTGGCGATATTTACACTGATTCTGCTGTTATTTGAACCTTATTCATGACAGTTCCACTGTAGATCAACTGACATTGATACAAAAAGTTGGCAGAAGAATATCTGGAGACAATAGTAGAGAGCACAAGTACACGCATGCTACATTTCATTTGCAAAAACTACTTGCTTTTATACATTATAAAATCTAACTTGGCAATAGAAGTTCTGCATTCAGTCTCACTCAGATTCAGACACATTATACTGTCCAAAGCATATCTTCCATGATAATTTCAACACTATTTTGCGTGTGTGAATTATATTCGTATTCTTATGCACATCGCTATGCTGAATGTTTAGTAACCACTTCAAATCAAATACAGACTCGAAATTGCACATTTAACGTTTGCCGGGACTTGTTAATTTGGCAAACTATTTTGCAGTACGCTAAACTAGTAATTATTTTGTTTGAAGCATTTAAAAAAGCTGCTAAAATTTTAATGTGGGCATAAATTATAGTTGAGGTTAGTTCAATTAGCTAAGTTGTTAAACGTACACTTGAGTCGAATAAAAAGACAGAAAATACATAATGTATTAAATCATAGTTATTTTATTCTTCGTACTGTTTACTTTCAATACTATTATTATTATTATGGTAGAAATTCGATTGCACTAGCAATACAATGAAATATTGATCTAACATTGACTGAAAAAATACGTAATTTTATTTTCATTTAGGTAATTGTTATGAATATACACATCTAACTTACAATATCATCATTGGACATTCATTCATTAAAATGATTTATTATTTTTTACATTTAAGAAGTTGTACTGGTAAATTACTGAAGAAATTTTTTGGTATCATCCAGGCTCTTTGCATCAACAAGTTGTTTCATTAACTTCATTTTCCCCATAAGTACTGTGTATGCCTCCGCGATAAGGTCACCACATATAACACCGATATATGCCCCAATTACGGCACCAAATATACCAACTACAACGCCACCAAAGAAAAATCCTCCAGCTAAACCCACAGCTGCACCTAAGCCTCCACCAACCACTGAAAAAATAATCATTTTTAAAAAATAATGAAAAAAAATCCTCTTTCATTTTTCAATCATTAAAGATTATTATTTAGTTGCATTTACATTTTGTCGGTTTCAATGTGCATTTAATTTAATTTTAGTTCTACTTTTAATTATGTTAACGTATAGATCTGATAAAGAACCATTAATGTATTAACCTACCTAGTATTGCCCAGTCCAGTTTAGCTAATTGTTTTATTTCTTCTTCAAATTTTTCCAACAGTAGAAAAATACGTTTCCGTTCAACTTTGGTTGTCATTTTTGTTATAGTTGGATGCAGGGATTCGCCATTACTTGTTTTGTCAGATAGTTCCTTTGATAAATCATGCGGTGGCATCTTCTTTTTCGTGACATGTTCAACAGTTTCAATTAACATTTTTTCTCCTAAAATGTGTGCTAAACTTGTCACAAATGCTTTGTCATCTTCGTCTAATTTTGTATTTGGTTCGTATTCTTCCTCCGGATGTGATTTATCTTTATTCAGAGTCGTCCTTTCATGTTTCTAAAATATATAAACAACGGCAAATAAAATATAGAAAGATCAATTTCATTGTGTTGTAAAAATAGTTGCATGCATATTATAATTTTTTGCTTACCCCGGATTCATGTAAAAACATTGCGTTCTTAGAGATTTAATTAAGTGGTTACTGATGAAGTTTTAAAATGGTTAAATTGAATTTTTAAAAATCCCCAGACCCTGCTGATCGATTTGGTTGAGAAATTCGATGAATGAGTTGACTGAATGAAAATTGTACCTATCCGTATTTCTATAACCAAACAATACTAACAAGGGAAGCAGTTTCGTACAGTTTATATATTACGGTCATACCGCAATAAACCGAGTAGAGTCACGCTTCAGTAATCTTTTTTATTTACTATCATCATTCAATTTCTTTTTAAGCAATACTTCTGCGGTAATTCTTCAGTAGTTCGAACTTAATTCTCATCAAGTGTAACAAATTTGTTAATATATATTTTCGTATTTATTTTTTACTGCTTAAAATAACCATACCTAATTTGTAATGCATGAACATACATAATACTAACCGCAAATTATTTCAACTACTAATTGTGTTTATATAAATGAGGTAACGTAAACAAAACTTGGTAGGACTATTAATTATTACTTACTCTACGTACGAAACAATAGTAGACAATATTTAACCAAATAGTATTACGTAGGCCGGATGAGCGAAGTGTATTAACTTTCAGACACAAATACAATTTAATAGCGCTTTCTGAATTGTTATTTAGGTATGCTCGTTTACGTGAGTTATTTATGATTGTTGTATAATATGCTATTAGCATTTGCATATTATACTTGTGTAATGTAAAATGTTAACATGCTTGTACAATGTACATGCATTACATGATCAATGATAATAAATCGAACTTCTCTGGGCTAATAAAACCTTGTGGACTGTGGCTGCAATTTATTTTTGATATTTTCCTTATAAAAAAGTAAGCTTAAACACACTCTCGCAGCTAGCTGTACAGATGGGACTAGGAATGGGACTACTTACTTACTTCGGTTTATCAGAAAAAAAGGAATCGGGGTAAAACTATTTTATTAACACACAACTATCACAAAAATTGATCTTGATATTTTTATGGTATGATTGAGCCTAAGCTTTGCGATCTTTCCATTTCACATATACAAATTTATACTCTAAAAAGGTTTTTTCACGTGCTTCTTTTATTATTAGTTGCATGAGAAATTTTCACGTAAACATTTTTGTGAATTTAATACATTTCACCTTTATGATGCATGTATAATAATTGGATATCTCAAAACCAGCGTTTAATGCTTTCTACTCAGTGTAAAAAATTATACCCACTATAAATAGCAATGTTCAAAAATTACAAACATAACAATTTATTTTAATTTTGCACAATAATGAGTAATCTCTGAAAAGTATCATTATAATTAAATTAGCAGTTGCAATAAAATATTGTACTTGACTGAAATAGTGTATTTAAATAAAAACTTTCGGCCACTTAAATTCGTAGTTAATTTCACGACCTAAACGCAATATCAAGGTACATTACTTTTAAATCCAGTACTTCAAAAATATTATAATATCACTTTATGGAAGAGTGACATGGCTGTACATTAATACATTACATGTACTTACCAACAGCTAAATCCAGCAAATTTTTATGTTCGTAAGGAACGGATCGTCCATCCATGCGGTAGCCTACAACAGTCTTACCAATTTGTTGACCATTTTTGAAAGCCATTGCTTCTATATCTCTTTTAACTTCTTTTAACAAAGGCAGATCTATCATATTTTCATCTTCTTTGTTAATGCTGAAAATGCGTGGAACACAAGCGGGTTCATCTTCTTTTGTAAACATCGGTGTAGAACATGTATACGCCTTCAGTGCATTGGCAACATCATAAAATTGGTTATGTGCCACTCTGAAAATTTATACCTTTATTAAATTCCTTGCTATTATAAAATCGCAAGTTTAGGCACTAGGCAGCAACGAAATTCAATATTCATTGACAGCAAAATTTACAAAAATATTTTTAACTTACGGTTTATAGATTATTACATATACGGGATTAGGATTATTTATGATTTTCTTGTTCCATTCTGTAATTGATTTTATCCGACTCACCGTTTCGGACTTGTGGATCACACAAATGGAAATGGCAATTAAAATTAGTAACTTCATAATGACTCAATGACAGTATGAAATAAAAAAATGGAGTTTACTTCGATAGTTATAAAATTATTATAGTAAGGAAACTAATAACTACGTTTCTCTGTCCGACTGTATTCAGTATTGATTTTATTATGATAATGAATCAATTTAATACTCCCTAATATATTAAAGGATCACAGCCACTCTCTCTGTTTCACTCTCCCTGCATGTCATTAGTATATTATGCAAATGAGTTTATATAGGTAGGTCTTCTGAAGGTGCATAGCAGATACATTACAGTCAATATGATTATTCTACAGTACATCATGACGTTGACACTATACAATCGGATAAATAATTGACCTTATAAATATTTTATGATAGGATTTAGCACGCAACCAGTAATGAAAGTAATGATGATACACTCATGAATCTATTAACCAAATATTTGCGACACATATATTCAATGTATTAAATACACTTCTTTTACTAGCTTCCCAGGAAAAAGAAATTTGAATAGTATTTATATAGTATTACTGTAAATAATGGACCGATGATGTCTCTGTCTCTGTATATCTGTACATATTTATTATTTATTTATTCAAATTCCCTTGACATAGGGTTATCACATTGGTTAGAACCAATAGCACATACAATTTTTGCTACTTATTTATACATTTCACATACATTTATACATATTAATTTATACTGGCTACTCCTGCCCAGCACTACAATTATTTAATTTGATTCACCATACAATTTGCAGCTTATACTTGATTATCCGAATAGTAGTCATATACATATTCGATGCAAGATAGATATACAGTTACAGATATATAGTCACGAAAGGTGTTTATTAATCAATTTCATATCACATTATCATAAAATAAATCATTGTCATTTTCAGGTACCGTAATCAGTTCCAGTGTTTTAGAAAATATACAATCACAAAAATACTCAACGGTAGATATCTCACATCCCAAAATCGTTCCTCTACATTTTTTCAATATCCAGTTCTCAGGTTCTACAACTGATTGGACATTAATGAATTATTATGCACTATGTTGGTTTAACCATAAAATGAGAAGAAATCAAATAAAAAAATCAACGATTTTCTTTCATTTACACACTAACTAGAAAAATACAGTAATTATAATTGACGAATAGTGGTTTGATTAGAGTGAAACGTAATTTGTTGTTTTTATTGAATATTTAACGGAAAATCAGATAATTATTTACAATTTTTAGCTTTGCATCATTTCATTAAATGTAGGAGCCATAGTTTGAGCCCAAGCCCAATAACCGGCGGTGGACAAATGCAGAAGGTCAGGGTCATAGAGATGATATTCAAATTGATCATTTCCCTTGCAAAACGTGTCAAACATGTCCAGAAATCGAATATTCCATCCATCTGCAACTGTTTGGATTTGAGAGTTGATGTAACGGACACGATTATTGACGTCAGCATTGTTTCTTGGCAATACTCCCAACAGAAGGATTTTTGCATTTGGCATCATATATCTCAGATTGTTAACCACGGAAATAACTCCTGCAACAATGTCGTTGTCGTTGTAGCCAAGATTATTTGTGCCGATTTTTAACACGATCACTTTGGGGTGCAAGCCTTGTGTTTCACCATTGTAGATTCTCCAGTTCACATTCTGCGTTTGATCGCTTCCAATTCCATAATTAGCTGTTCCTAACCAGGAATAGAATTGATCAAAAGGCTCCCGCCCTGTCCATTCCCATGCTTCAGTAATTGAGTCCCCATAAAAGAGAACGTTGATGTTGTCCCGATTGTTTTGAGTGTTTTGGACGAAAAGATTATGTCGGTCTAAAAACCACTGGTCCCATCTCTGTTCTTGCTCCCATGGCATAGCACATTCTTCAAAATATAATATAATAATATAAATTCAATTAATATTATCCAACAACAAAATTGTCTGATTCTGGAAAATTTTGAAAACAGAAAGTATAATTTAATATTAAAAGCAAACAGAAACCGTAGAAGGTAATTTGCAACACTATGATTGTTTCTCATTCTCTTAATATTATTAAAAATGGAATATTCATTCGGGCGAAAAGATATAAAATTTCAAATGTACAATTCTTATATTGTATATATTATGGAAGAAATGGTTATGCCTGAAATTACAATAAAAGTCGTAAGGCTGACTTGGTTGATTACCAATACCTATAAATAAATATTAAATTGCAATATTTTTTATTACCTGCGGTTTGAAGATTCCCTAGTGCCAATAATATAACTAAACTTCCAAACAAGATGGTAAACTTCTTCAACATTTTAGATTTAATTAAGGTCAACCGAAATAAAATTAGGAAAATGCTACAGCAAGAACGAGCGGATAATGAATATGTTTCGTTATTTTGTTTCGTAGTTAAAACCAGAAGCATATATTGACATAGGTGTGACCTTTATCTGACAACAAGTTTGGATGAAGAGCTTGATTGATTGATTTACACTGATTGTGAGATTATTTGATGTTTTTCAATTGGTTAATTCAACTTTGAAATGACTGCAATTTGTCTCGGGTGTCTTCAGGCTGGTTATATTAATTCCTGGATTATTGTTATCAGAGCTTTTAATATTAATAAAAATTACATAAAAGTAATGTTACGGTTTTCCATTTTTCCAGAAAATAATACTCATCTTATCACTAACATTAAATAATTGGCTGAGAATGATAACTGTTTTCATTTATTTTCATCATGTCATATCTCATATCATAATTATCAATCTAGCTACATAATAGGCAAGAAAGCAAATTGACCATTATGCAATTTATGAAAGTGATTGATTGAAACAGTGATGAAACAGATTATGTAGCCAGAAATTATAACAACAGTTTGGAGATAAAAACTTCTTGTTATTAATAACACAACAGTTATTATAAACTTAGTTCTGCATGTTTATTGTTGGCAATAATAAACCGCTACAAACTAACGTGGTAATAGTAACGTCCAATTTTTGAAAGTATTACTATTCCGATGGATTATGTATTTTTGCATAAAATATGCATTGATTATAACACTTACGGTGGCAATAAACTCAATATGCATTCGTTGAGACAGACATTATTTGACTAAATAAGATTAAGTCTACTGTAAATACTATATTGCAGTACTTTATACGGCAGAAATGATAATCGTCAACCTTCTGAATTTTGTTTTACCTGTATTATTTATTACTCACTCGTGCATTACTTTTAACAGTTTAAAAAAGTTTCAGATTTATTCAATCATTTTATTGACTTTATTTCAATTTTTATTGTCCTCCCGTTCACATTGCCATTAAATGAATGGAAGTCTTATTTCAAGCTTATACAGTATTCTGAAATACAAACTGTTGGCAATGTTGGTTGACGAACGTCCTTTTGGTAAAGGTGCAGTAAACTTTTTTGCAAGATCGAAATGCACGTCAGATCCCATGTGAAACCAATTAGAAGGAAAAAATGTCTACAATAATAATTAATAATAATGCAAATGCAAATGCATGCAATAATGAAGTCAATACAATTAGAAGATTAATAATGATACTGCTACCGGATTCAGGAGCAGTATGCTTATGTTGTACTGATTTTGTAATGTTACACAGATAAAGAGTGCTCATTCAAATGGCTACTTTTGACACGTTAATAAAACTGAACTTTAAACTTAGGTAAGTTCCAAATATGAATGAATTAGAATTCATGATTTTAAGTATCGCCAAGGAGTACCAAGAGGGGGGCATCTGAGGGAACGTACCCGCCCCTCCCCAAATCTGGAGAAAGGGATTATTTGCTGCCTTCAGTCAGATTTCTAGTTTTTTGGTATTTTTGGTGTTGCGCCCCCAAGCCACTTTATTGAATTATGCCCCCTAAAGCCAGTACCCTGTGTACACCCTTGCTCAACACGCAATGCAATTCAAATGCACTTATTGAATGCTTTTAATACATTAACCATTCAACCTCACAATTAACAGGATATTTTTTCATCATGCAGTAAGTTATTTTGTTATTGTTGATACATTAGTAAACTTCGTGTTGCATTAGAAATATTTTGCTAAATAGATAATTAATTATAGGCATTAATATTTTTAGAGTTTATAAAATCCCGACCTAAAGCTGTTGTAACTAAGAATATAATATTATTAGCAAGTAGCAGTGTAGCAGTGGATGGGATATAATTCTTAAAAATGGTTCAAATATCTAATAATTTTATAAAGGTGTACTTCTTTATTACTATAGTATATTTTTATATCGGGGTGAACACGGCTATGGTAATTTATTATTTATGTACATATCAATTCAAAATATTGATTGAAAATTACTTACCGTTTCTGCATTTCGGTTAAAATATTTCCTTGAATTTCAGACCACCCTCGGAACTTGGCATTTAGGTGAAGATTCCGAAAGTAAGTATATATGAGGAAAACACAAAGTTCGTTTGTCTTCAATAATTCAATATTTCTTTAATTACAAAGAGACTGGAAATAGTTTGCAATAGTAATAAAATTGCATTTGTGGCTTTAAGGTCACGGTGACATTGCTTATGTGAAACTTATCACAAAAGCTCGACACAGGAGAGATTTGAGCAAAAATGATTATCATATATTGGATATTAGTGTTCCTTCCCAGAACAAAAATTTTTCGGTTCACTTGACAAAGGAAACTGCATTTGTTTCGCCAGACTTAAGGTAAACTGGGTGAAAATATGATAAAAATTTTCATTTACAACGGCAGTTTTGTTTATTATACTCAATCTGCAAATTATTAACTAAAATAAATTGAGATTGAAAGTAGCAAATTTCATTTTGTCATACATTTACATTTCAGCACCACCATTCACAGTGAAGACGGAAAAAGAAAAACGGTGAGGGCAGGTATGGATTCAAGTCACGACTGTTTGTACACTGGAGTGGTTTCTGGGAGTGTTGAAGAAACAGCACATCTTTCCAGTTGTGATAAATCCACACCCGGTTTTGTAAGTCCGTATATAAAATTTAAAATGATATCTACAGTAGTTCAATATTGATAAAAATATCTGGTGGGTGTAGAGTGGTATTATTGAAATGGATCAAAAACATTTTCTTATACAACCTGCTAGTGGAAAAAGTATTGCTGGAAATGCTTCTTCATTAATGCATCATCCAGAAATAGCGCATGTGATAAAAGAAGCAAACCCCGTGGCGAATAATGGTACAAAAGTAACCGATGGTAAGTTTATATTGTGTATATTTAAATTTGGAATATAGTGTAAATAATTTGTCGCAAAAATTATATCATTTTTATTGCTGTATTGCATTTTGGTATTTATCAAAAAAAACTAAAAGAAGATGGAACAAGCAAAAAATTAATCACTAATAGTATACAATGCATATCTGTAGCTGAGAAGCTTTTAGGGGAGTACTAATGGAGTGATAATATTTTCTTCTATCTGTATATACTTGTAAAGCAATTCAGCTTCCCCAAAACGTGGTAGAAGAAGCTGCGGCTTTAATGGTGAAGGAGAGGGGCAAATCCAAAAAAGACGATTCAGGAAGCTCAAATGAAATTGAAAATAATTTTCAAGGCAATTTGATGGACATGGGAGGAAATAAAAATGATAATACCGTAGCATCGCAAATGACACCCTTAGCTGCAAAATCAAAAACTACGAAAAGTATCATGGATTTAGCCATCTTTACCGATGCTTCACTGTATAGGTACTTCCAGAAACTGTCACCCAATGACCCAACAGGAAAAATGAAAGCATGCGTATTAACAATCGTGAACGGAGTAAGAAAAGTGACAATTTTTAATTTAGCTTTGCATATAGATACATTCATGGCAAAACGGTTTCAATAATCTGTTTTTTGCCGTTTAGTTTTTATAATTACTTACAAAAAGTCTCATTTCACTTTCTATTGTAATTTACAAAATTTTCATTCCATGCTTTTTAAAATCTACGAAGAAAATATAAAACATGCCTGCTTAAAACATATATACCATTTGTATTGTTAATTATGTGGAGCTCCACTTTAATTAATTTGGTTTGATTGTTCGTTTAACAGATGAATTTGCTTTACCAAGACAAATCGCTGGGAGTAGCAATACAGTTTAGGTTGGTTCATTTGGAAATCATGAAATCAGATCCTTCTGAAATAAAAGCCGAAATAAAAGACTCAACGTTCATGTCAAAATTTTGTGAGTATTCTGGAAAAAAGAATACCAAAGGGGAACTTTGGGATCATTCCCTATTATTAACAGCAAGCGACTTAAACTTTGATGGAGAGCCGGCCGTTGCAGGTATGGTTTGCCAAAATGACTAACTACCACAGAAACTACAAAACTAAAAATTCAAAGCAATCAGCTATCAAACTTTATTTAATTTTTCCTTAGGGGTGGCTTATTTAGGAATGATGTGCATTAAATCTCTCAGTTGCTCTATAGCTGAAGCAAATTCATTGGGTGCGATTTATGTAATTAGCCACGAATTGTTACACAGTTTTGGGGTAGAGCACGATGGGGGTTCGCATGCAGCCTCTTGCAGCGACAAGTATATTATGTCATCAACCACTGGTACAACAAATTCAAGTTTGTATTAAAACAATTTTCAATGGGAGGAAGCTCCGGCAAAATAAAATTCCTTAATAAAATCGTCATCTTAATTTTATGAAGGTGGGGGTAAAGTGACATGGTCCAGTTGCTCAAGCAAAAAAATGAAATCTTTACTGGAGTCAGAGATTACAGACAAATTAGCAAAATATGGCCTTTCAAATTGTTTGGACAAGGCTTCAAAAAGCAAAAGTATAAGTTTTAGTAGCAAAAAGCTACCGGGAGAAAAATACCCTATCAAAGAACAATGCAAAATGAACAGTGGTAAATCAGTTCCATATACTACTGGATCTCCATATTCTGTAAGTCATGCTCGTGGTTTTGTATTACATCAATATGATTCATTAGAATACAAACCTAGTAAATGGATATTCTAAATGATAGGATATCTGCAGTATGCTATACTGTGGAGAAAAGGTAAGCAGTACTCAAATGGGAATTGTCAATGCTCATCCAGCCTTAGAAGGAAGTTCGTGTGGATCTAACAAGGCAAGTCAATATTGATGGCAATATTATTATTCGTGAACAATATTTTCGTGCTCGGAATATTGTACATTTATTATAATATTATATTGTTACAAATTATTTGTGAAACGATACAAAACTTGCATGTGGAACATTTAAAGGGTTAAAACGTAGATTCCATGGCTGTCACGTATATTTTATGCAATCCCAATTATTCGGAAATTGTATAAAAAATAAAATTTGTGTGGAATGAATGTTACCTATTTTTTTCTATGCTCCATTTCAGAAATGTAAACGCGGTGTCTGTAAATGAGGGCTGCCAGCCATATGAAGTTCAAATTAAATCATGCCTTTAATGTCAACAAGTTGCAACTCCCGTCTCCCTTGTATAAAACATAATAATTGACATAAATAATTCAACTTCAAGTTCCAGACAACAAATGGACTAATTGGCAATCAAAATTACATGTCACGTTTTTCAAAATAATATGTTGCATATTGATTTGACTTTACTATTAATACAGTAAAGTGAAATAAATTGTGATTTAAAGTTTTGATAGTATAATGCTTATTAAGTAGCGCAAAGCGGTACTTTATAAGAATGGTGGTTACGTGTGTCCGTCTGTCCGTCCGTCTGTGGTCACTATAACTCTCCAACGCATGAACACAATTCGTTCAAATTACTCACACGTGATCTCTGGGTCACAGTAAAGGTCAAGTTCGGACATGGGGTCATTCGGTGCGCTCCTTCATGGCCTTTGACCTTTTTGAATAACTACTGTGTTAATACAGCCTCAACAATACATTTCATTTGAAATATTGTGAAGTCAATTCTATTTATGTTGGCAAGTGAATCCGCCAAATTTGGATTTTGAAAATAACCGCTAATGTTTAAATATTTTTATCAATGGGAATTAATGTTTCTTAATATAATACACAGTCAGAGTAGTTATTATGCTGCTAAATTATTTGACATCCTTTACACTTAATATTTTTACACTAAAAAATTATGTAATCTTTATAACGTTGGTGTCTACGTCTCTCTGTCCGTCCGTGACCACCGTAACTAACGAACGGATGAACACAAATCGCTCAAAATTCTCATAATGTGATCTGTGGGTCATAAGAAAGATCCCATTGAAAAATGGAGTCAATCGGTCAACTCCTTCATCCTCTTTCACCTTTTAGAATAACTATTGTGTTGAGACATCCTCAGCAGTATACTACACTTTAAATGCTGTTAAGTGAATTCTATTTATATTGGGAAGTGAAACTCGTCTAATTTGAAATTTGAAAACGACCGCTAAAATTCAAATATTTTGAGGAATGTGAATTGTTGTTTCTAAATGTAATATATCGTAAGAATAGTTATTCTGCTGCTAATCTTATTTGACAACCCCTTTGGTGACTTATCGTTATTTAATAATATTATATTCATGCGCTACTTTATTATAGCCGTTTTGCAATGGTTTATTTGTATTATTTACTGCAGTGAAATAACAGGAAAATTAATAAATTGTTACAATTTGAATCAATGAATTTTTAATCTTTCTGTACCAATCTATCGGTTTTTTCATGGTAGATTATTATCTCAAACAAAATGGCTGGAAATACGTAATATAGTGATGTGCCTGTCTATTAGAGAAGTAAATTAAGTTACTAAAATGAGATAATAAATACTTTCGTCTTATTTTACAGACAATTCTGCAAAAAATTGTAAACCCTACGGTACACTGAAATGACTGAAAAGATACTATTAGTACAATGATTTCAATACACTATTAAAATCACATCTAAAAATATACACACTAAATTATATTTTTGCTATTCATTTGTGCTATACGAAAATGTAATTAAATCTACTATAATATACTATATCCCTATTTATTCGGTTTAATTAATAAGAAGATTTATAATTAATACATAAGTATATATTATATTTCTTAATTCGAAATAGTAGCTGAACTTGATCCAGCTACGTGATTATTTAATTATTTTCGATGGGTTTTTCTTCCGTGGACGGCTGAGTGTGTATTTCTTCCATTAATTGAAATTGGAATCATGCGATCACACTGAGGGTTAGCGTTTAAAATTCTAGGAGCCGAAATGATGAGAAATCCTTTTGTGTCCATGTTGCACGTAATGGTCTCAACATTCACATCTTGTGGTACTGCAAATTTCCGAACAAACTGTTTAGAGATGTAACCTTGTTCGTCTTTTTTCTCTTCGTGCTTTCCGGTCACCACAATGAAATTGTCCACCGTTTTCACGTCAATGTCCTCAGGACTAAAATCTTTCACCTCGACCTTCACCTAAATAATAAATAAGCATTTTTAGCCACATGCAAAAATACTGTGACAATAATGCGTTGTACAAAAATAGGGATTTATTTTTAATAAGCTTAATAAATAAAAAATATTTTTAATCGTTGCATGAGTCAATTATGCAATAAATAATCGAAATTTACCTGGAAGTTCAAATTGTCCTTTTTCTCAACTTCTGGTTTAGGTGGCATGAAAATTTTTGCGATTTCTCCAAGACTGTCAGCATCCAAAAGAGACATGAGGCTGGCAGCATTTACAAGAAGATCTTCCAAACTGAAGTCTCCTTGCAATGGTACGGTATGGTTGAAGAATAAATCTTCATACTGTTGACGCCCCAAAGTACACATTTTACAAAATATTTCTTAAATTTTCCTCACAGAAAATCGTTAGTAGAATTTGTAAAGTAAGATACGTTAAAATCGTAAGGAACTGTAAGTAAAGCTGAAACGTGTATAAAGTTAATTTGGCCTTGGATAATTTTGTATTGCTTGGTTTCTTGTCTGACTTGAACTGTTCGACTGATGCTGCAAGTAGCCCCTATAATGGTTTATATACAAAATGTACACATAAGTGAAGAATGAGCCAGAAGCTGCCCGAGCAATATTACATCCAATATTGCTGAGTTATTGCTTCAGCTTTTCCCTTTCCTATATATGAGTCAACAAGCACCATCAGCATTACTTGCATTTAACTGTGCTAAAGTGAGACGGCAAGTTTTCGCAAACGTAAGTTCAATAACGTACTATTTATTTTGCACGATAAAATGTGTTGTCTCAGTTGTTTGTGGTAACTGTAGCAGTTACTGTAACTGTAATTTTAGCAAACTCATATAGACATGCGTCTCATCTATCTCAAGCGATGCAAGTATTATTCGTGAATTATAAATCTCAAGTAGTACAGATACAGAATGACTCTCTAATCTACAGTTGTACGTAGCCGAAGCTAGAAATTGTGTATATGCAAAAGTGTATTCGATATATTAATATTGCAACACTTATACAAAACGTACAAATTGAGTTTGCTTTGAAAGTTGTATCTATGTAAGTGTAATATTTAAATGTGCTTCAACAACTACAAGGATAATATTAGCTTTAAGATAATTACTATTTATAATTTGCAATACTATTTATATTATAGTTTGTTTCGTTTGTTTTTTCAATAGGTTCCATTTATTTGGGATATATATCTCAAACAAGATAAAGCCGACAAAGTATTTTAAAAGAAATATTTTCTACCATCCAGCTACATTGGCACAGAAATGTTTTCAACGAGCCTCCTCAGGATTTTTCCAGTAGATCCCCTTGGTAAACTAGGTACTATGTAAAGCCCCCCACGCAAATGCTTATAAACTGGGAGATTTTCTGAAAAGGTAAATCAAGTTTGTATACAGAATGTTATGATTCTAATTTCCAAATAGAATTAAAGAGTAAGAAGTTTATGTTATACTGTCAGCGTATTCCTTGATTTCTTCAGCCGAAGCATCATGCCCGGGTTTCAGAGTTACGAAAGCCCTCGGCATTTTTTCTCCCGCAGGATCAGCAATACCAATGGTACAAACTTCCAGTACTGCCGGATGCTTACTGATCACGTCATCAATAGTGATTGGGAATACCTGAATGTATCAAAATAAATGTTTGACAGTGTCATTTAGCTTAATTATTTATAGAAGAATAAAAGATTTGAATGGTTACATGATTTCCACCGCACTTGAACATTTCCTTTTGTCTGCCAGTGTAAAATATGAAACCATTCTCATCATAAAATCCAATATCACCGGAGCGGAGATAACCATCTTCTGTGAACGCATCAGCAGTTTCCTGTATAAATATTGCCATATTTTGGTCCAGTATACAGATTGTTTCTTTAATTTCGTGTTTGGAGTATGTATTCTTACCTTTTCTTGTTTATAGTAATAAGAAAACATTAAAGGATCATTTTTAAAACATATTTCTCCTTCTTGATTAGGGCCCAAAACATTTCCAAGTGCGTCTCTGAATTGAACACTAGTTCCGGCAAAAACTTTTCCCAAGCTTCCAGCAGGTAAATCTTTAAGAGTACGGAAGTCAATAAAAATAATTAATCGAGAGTCATATAGGTTGTACTAGATTATTTTTTTAATTTTAGAGAATTATAATTTTTAGCACCACTGAAATTTAGTATGGCAGTTTGTGACTCTGGTCTGTATGATGTCGAAACAACTACACCACATTCGGTCATACCGTATCCCTAAACAATAAATTTAAAAAATAGGAAGTAAGTACAAATACCAGCACAGAATTTATGCTTCAAATTCGCTAAAGCATTTCACGACAGGTTACCTGATTGATTGCTTTCAAATTAACAAAGTTCTGGCTCAATTCTTGTGAAAATTTTGGAGAAACGACTGTTCCACCCGTCAAGATATACTCGATGCAACTTTTGTCTACTTTCTCCATTTTTGGATCGCAAGCAATGGCCATAAGAAAAGTGGGGAAGGAAAATATTTGTCCAGGCTGTACACAAACAAACAAATAGTATCATACATCACATTGGCTAAGATTAGACAAAAGTGAAGTACGTATTAAAATTCATTTACTTGATATTGTTCTACTGCCTTGAATACATTTTCCACTGTTACTCGCGACATAGTTAGAGAAGTTTTTCCCAGAAGGATGGGACATTGCGCTAGAATGCTACCGCTTATGTGAGCTGCTTTCGAAATGAAAAGGTTCCTCTCAGAAAATGGCCAGTGGAAACACATCACCTGCATTAGTGCGGCCATGGCTTTATGAGTGTACACAGCTCCTTTGCTACGACCCGTTGTGCCACTTGTGCTCAGAATTATCGCTGGATCCTCTCCTGTCGTTTCCAGTTTTGGACATTCTGTTCATATTTACATTAGACCAAATTATTTATACAAAATTTACATTCTTATTATAGGCACCAAGTAGAGGTGAGAACTTTCGAGATTTTCAGGAACCAAACCAAACCGGTGCTATGTAAACCCAAACCAAAACCAGCTCTCTAAAAACAAACCAGAACCGTAAAAGTCATACCCTAACAGGAACAAAACCAAAATTTTAAGCAAAATCCGTGCTAAAATTCCCCAATATAAGAATTTTTTGCTGAAATCGGTAAATACGTGTAATTTTATTCCAAAAATGCCCGTTTTATGACATTTTCTACTGTGTGTGGTGGCAGCCTAGGCTACTACGTAGGGTGTCGAGGTAAGACTAATATCATTACAGCAGCGGACGGCAAATTTTAATTCCATGACCAGCTCTATTAGTAGTAATCGAGGGTAGAGGGTGCCCTTGTGGTGGAGAATTCATATAAAATATAGGAACCACAGGGAAACCATACCAAACCGGAATCGGGTTTTGTTCAAAATTAAAAAAACCAAACCGGGATGGTTGGTTCTCGGTTCTGGTTAACGATTCCCACCTCTAGCACTTCAGTAGTTAATAATTTGACCGAGAAAACCTTTTCCGTCATCTTGGAACAAATCGTAAATGGAAGTGCATCCAGCCACATTTCGTCCGGTTGAAATAACATTCAACACGTGCAGCTGCTTCACCTTCTCGGCCACAGATAGACATATTGCAGCTTCAGTGTCTTCACATAAAATCCATTTCGCATTTGATTCCAACACCACTTGCACAAGAGAATCTACAAAATAATAAATGTGAACATTACTATTTTATAACGTTGTCATTTAATAGTTATCACTATCACAGATACTTGGACTTGGAGAAACACAAAACATATTTTGGATTGAGAGTAGTTCAATCATTAAATTATTTCAGGGGGAGACATTATTTTTAGCAGCAAGGGATTTCTGTTTGGGGGGCACCATCTAACAAAGTGGCATTTGGTGGGCGCACCACCGTAAAAAACACCGAAAAAAGAGGTTATTTGCGGTATTCGGCCGCAAATAACCCCTTT